>OY720464.1:38374039-38676539 GCA_963082715.1 Harpalus rubripes
ATAAACGATTAATGATTACCAGAAACTCTCCTGAATGTAAAGGAGTACAATATTACAATTGCTTACCTTCTGAAATAAAGTTATCGGTAACAGTATAAAGTTTTAAACATAAATTAAATTTTTTTTATCGAAAACTGCTTTTACTCTATAAATGACTATGTAAACCACTGCAAAAATTTGTAATTTTAATCGTATTATGTTTATATGACGATTTCCATAATTTTATATAAAATTCAGAGGAAATAAATAAATATTATTATTATTATTATTATTATTATTATTATTATTATTATTATTATTATTATTATTATCTATATTGCCCAAGAAACCTGCCCATCCATAGTGGCCACGCAACCTATCAACTTAAACTGCCTATCCAAACTGCCCACAAAAACTGCCTACACAACCTGCCCATCCAAATTGTCATTGCTGAAATTTAAAAAAAGAAAAGCAGGCTGACACACTCAGAAATCGGTAATGTCATGATAAATATATTTATTAATTTGTGATACAGGGTGGGGCAGAAAAACCTATCCGATTTCAAATCCCTTTTTCCCAGAAGAGGGAGCAGGCAGAGTAGTGGGGTAAAAACCGTTAGAAAGCCGGTTTTATGCCATTTGTCAGTAGTCAACATGCCTTGGTCTGGTGAACATCGTGCTTTTGTTATTGAGCGGTTTATCGAATGCGGCGGTTCGATAATTGCTACACAACGTGCTTTTCGAATTCATTTCGGACTCGGGCGTCATGATCCTGTTCCACATCACGCTACGATTAAAGTGTGGGTGTCAAATTTTAGACAGACGAGTTCAGCATTGAAAAAGAAGTCGCCTGGACGTCCCAGGACAGCAACAGGACCTGAAAACGTGGCCAATGTGAGAGCCGCGATTGAACGTTCCCCGCGTCGTTCGGCGCGAAAACATTCGCTCGCTTTGGCGATTTCCAACCGCAGTATTCGGCGCATTTTGCACCGAGACCTCAAAATGCATCCCTACAAAATGGTTGTTGCACAGGAATTAAGTGAAAGGGATTTTGAAACCCGTACGAACCTGTGTCGCGATCTCCGAGAACTCCCAAACGACGATGTTGTGCTCTTCACGGACGAAGCCCATTTTCACCTTTGTGGTGCCGTTAACAGGCAGAATTTTCGATATTGGAGTGACGAAAATCCTCGAGAAATCCATCAGGAACCCCTCCATAGCCCAAAAGTGACTGTGTGGTGTGCTCTTTCCCGCCTAGGCGTCTGGGGGCCTTACTTTTTTGAAGAAAATGGGCAAACCGTAACGGTCAACAGCGAGCGCTATTGTTTCATGCTGGACCCAAAATGGAAGAAAATGGAGTGGAAAATGTGTGGTTTCAACAGGATGGTGCAACCGCCCACACATCGTGACGATCAATGGACATTCTCAGGGAACTGTTTCCCGGTCGCCTCATTTCCCTGAGAGGTGATCTTGGCTGGCCGCCGCGCTCACCGGATCTCACTCCATGTGACTTCTTCCTTTGGGGTTACCTCAAATCGAAGGTTTACCAGCATCGACCAAGGACCCTTCTTGCTTTACGAAGGGAAATTGCTCGGGCAATTGAAGAAATTCCTGTGGAAATGACGGTGAAAGTCATGGAAAGCTACCGCGAGCGCCTAAATCAGTGTATCCGCTCCCAAGGACGACATTTGAGTGATGTGCTTTTCAAAACTTAAATTTAAAAATGGCATAAAATTTGCGATATGTTAATAAAAAAAATTTTTGACAAGTTGAGTGGTTTTAATTTTATAACGTTTTGAAATCGGATAGGTTTTTCTGCCCCACCCTGTATTTTTGAATTAATTTTGTACATACTTCTCATAGTTTTTACTGCAGATGATAACGATGATAATAATGCTTTTTAATAATGTTGAATATGGTTTGTCTCTAATTTTAATGCCGTGGCAAATTTTTCAATACCTCTCGTTAAATTTAATTGCGACCAAGCGGGCAATGCAGCAGAACGATCAAATAATAGGGAGCAATAATAGAGGATCAGTTTAATAAAACATTTGTAGAATTGTTTTCGCAGGAGGCAGCTCTGAACGCTACGGGAGACATTAACTGCAGCTGCCGCGAATCGATATTTCTTTTCGAGAGAAATTGCTACTGGTTTGTACACTTGAGATGTTTATTTTCACCACGATGAGATCTTGGTTTCAATCATCCGCTCTGATGTGGTTTAGCACGCACCCGACCACACCACTTTCACAAAGACTGGACTTAGGACGAGTAAATATATCAGCCTGAAAAGTCAACTTCTTGTCGAAAATCAAAATTTAAACATGATATTACATTTTCCTGGATTCTGAAATCATATTAAACAATCTGATGTGGCCAGCACATAACCTCTCGCCAGATATTTTACCTGGTTGTACGCATAAAACGAAAAATATTTTTAAATACATATATTCATGTCTCACTACAAAATAATTCTCACATATATTTGCAAAATGTATGGGATATTTTAATATAAATTATGTACAATACATACATTTCCTTTATATTTTCTTTTTCTACTTTCCTTTTCTTTTCTTTATATTCGTCATTGTTTCGCAAATTCCTTTTATATTCTTTCTTACGTACATTCTTTTGCGTTGTTCACTTTTTTTTATTTTCATAATCTTCATAATAATGTACAAATATTTTTGACAGTGACACAAATATTTTGACAGTGACATTTATGTGTCATTCACAAACATTTGAATTTCTTCTTGCCTTAAAGTAGTTTGATCTAAATCTATAGAAGATATAATAATGAACTTATATTTATCGAATAAAGAATTTAACGTTCTTTAATATAAGTATTTACATAAATTTTCGATAAATAATATTTAGATGATTTTTTTTCTTGTAACTATTACTTCCGGTTGTCCAGTTGTTACCAAAACTTAATCAACTCTTCCCATTATTGTTAGATTGAGGAATCCGTAGTTAAAAATGTCTTAAGTCTTATAGTATTTGAGAAAACGTGAATCCAACATCCACACATCCACACACGCATACGGACATCATCGTAAAAATGTTACAATCGGATTCTAGGGTCCTTAAAACGTGCTAATTCACTAAAATCTGGATATGCGATTTTTAGCATGAATACAATACCTCTCTTAGCGAGACGTAATAATATGATGATAATAGTGGCAATATTAATTGAAATTATTTGATATTTTCTGATCGACTGCTGGAGTACCACAAGGTTCACTTTTGGGGTCGTAGCTATGTATTCATAATTACTAAACATGTAATGGCTGCTTGCAACAACTTAATTTTAAACCTAGCTTAAATTGATAATATTGCATTGCAATGATATATCAAATCAGGCACAAAATTCAAGATATATGTTAGGAAATGCTCAATAAATGATAAATGTCAACAGTATTGTTTGGTTACGTTTTAATTACCTGTATATGGATAATACCTCGATATTATTATAGCTTAAATAATTATTAAATAGATTTTATTTAGAAAAATTTCATCATTATCATCTTTACTGTCTACAACAAATATTATATATAATTCAGTTTAATTTTTAAATTTGATGTCATCTCTGACAATATTTTACTTCGCAAATTTTAGTAAACTTTGCTTACATATCATGTCAACCATGCAGACGCTGTAGCGAAAAATTGTTTTTAAATGGAGTATAATTTCATTATGTCTAAATATAACTGATGATATATTTAAAATAACATGCAATAATGGAACGTAAAAGCTCTATAAATATACTGGAATCTAATCAATATGGAAATATAATGGTGCCAGACGAAACGGTTTAATGTTTTTTTATTTATTTATTTATTTATCAGGATATTAATATTGGGAAGTATAAATTATTGAAAATGCAAACTTCATTGGGTTTACAAAATAAAAACATATATATTTAAAAAATTTTATTCATGTTTAAGTAAGGCTGTGTCCGATGTTAATAATATAAATAATCTATAATATCTAAATCCTAAATTTAAAAGCCCTAAATGGCGTCATTATTTAGAACTTTAGGAATTGTTCGTCGATATAATTTACAGGCTGTCTCACAACTCGCGCCCCAGGCGAAACTGACACTTGCCGACGACAATAGGTTGCCAACAAAAAGAAGAAAAAATAATTTGCGGCTGCTTGCATAACGGAGTTACAAGACTTTTTCATCCACCAATCCCAGAAGGATATCTTGAGGTGTGATGCTATTATTACAAAATAAAACTGGTTGCTAGGTTTTAAAAATACTACTAGTGAGTTACAAAATTTGTTTGATTTACTGTAATTTTGACACTTTAAATTTGACTTTTCACTGTCAACAAATTTAGGTTAGCGAAGGTGTCATCCGAGAACATCATTTATATCGTACAGTGCAGCGTGTTGTAGCAGCTGTGTAAAATGTGATAAACGAAAATATTATTAATCAGCGGCTGAATACATGGTAAGAATTTGCCTTTTGTTTATTCACCTTGTCAAATTTAATTTGACACTGACATTTTTCGAAAACTACAGTCGCCCATACATTTTAAAGAAGATTTGATTTGTATAAAACCCTAGTAACGTAAAATTACGGCAAACACACGTTAGAGGTGTAGGTCTCTGATTGGTCAATTTTAAAACGTTTTTTCTCGAATATCTTTTAAGCTAGATTTTTTTTTCTTCGAAATTACACATCCGAGTGCAGTCTCATGTTTCCTCATTCGCTCTGGGGCGCGAGTTGTGAGACATCCTGTATATATTTCGAATTTTAAATGGCACAAAATCGACCCCTTTGGTACATTCTCCACGCCAGCAATGAGTGCCCGTGAGGTGATGTTTGGTAAGTGTCCGCACGGTACAAATATTTCATCATTACCGATATCTGTGTTCAAAGCAGATTGGCACACCCAGCAATGGGTAATAAGCCATGATGATATATTTATTTTATTTTTATTTATAATATATGTAAAATGTCAAATTTACTGTCAAATAATATTTCTTAAAACTCTGTTACATTTAATTCAGCAAATGGTGTTCACATCAGCGCCAGTTTTAAATAGCCGAAATTACATTGGGTAAAGTTGTCTCTTGTCTCCCATTTCAGCCAATCAGCAAGCTCTAAGCTATGCCATATTCTCTACAATACTGAATAAGTAAGGTGGAACAAGGTATAGCTTTAATTTTATGAAATATATTATTAACATTTAATTTGAATCGAATTGTATAATTCATTTTGTTGTTGTCATTGTTCCCATACAAGTTCGTGGATGTCAACAGGGTGCCATTCGGAGTTGTATTAATGTGAAGCAGACCTAAATCCTCAATACTTAATACCAAAATGCGACATCGGACACTGCCTAAGCCACTGGTTTTTATTTTGTGTAATAAACTAACATATAAACGCATAGTAAACATACCGTTGACAATAAACCTATGTAGGTTTAACAAAACGGCCCTTAATAAAACTAAGGTAAATATAAACAATTAGTAAACGACGTAATAAACTACCCTTTTGTATTTTCATTTAATTACGGTAAGGGTTTACGCTTACGCTTACGCTACCATCAAGATCAAATTAATGATTTCCCAGTTCTTTACAAAGCCATAGATAATGTCTATGAAAGAGCGTTTACTAAAATTTTCCTGAGGGAAAACACCAGTTGATAGCTTCCTTAGTCTATTTCTAGACTATGAAGAGCTGGTGTTTGTATACTGAGCGATTAGTTTAAGTGAACTGCAAAACGGCGTAATCCTTTTCCTTTCAGAGATTGGGTTTTTACGTAAGGAGTTAAGTGAACGTTGTTTACCGCAGAAGATAGAACCGATACTGTAATAGAAACCTTGGTTAATAAAAGCAGTGTTTAATATATTCACGAGATTAGTATTATGATATTTTTGCATATAACATGGAAAAGCAGTTTTTTAAATACCGTCTGTCCCGTAAAAGTTTAAGCGTTCCAATTATATACATATAGATTTAGAGAACAAAATCTGACTTATGCTGCCTGAAATAATATATTAAGTATTAAGAACGGTAAGGACAGTAATTCCTTAACGTTCGTGAAGTTTATACTATTTTTTGCACGATCGACGCACAAAATTTAAAAGAAAAATAAGATTTGAAAATTATTTTGACATATAAAAAAATTTAGTTTTCATTTTTGAAGTAAGCTTTGATTTTTGTTTTTATTTATTTACCGTCTCGCCTCCTGAACGGTAAGTGAAGCACATCACTTACCGAAGTGAGTCATATCCCTTACCGTTCAGTAATTTGTAAATAAGACCTACTGTCTTGGAAACACTATCGGTAACCATAAAAAATAAGCCGATTGTGCATAAAATGCGTTTTCCATTTATATATAGTCACCGACACGTAAGTATGGACCAGGTATGAACTGATGCTCATCTTTCCCTTTTTCTAGTTCTCTCTGCGCACCACTTATCCCCACAGCTCACGACTCACCGGTCAAGCTGTAGAATGACTGGGTTCGGATCTCGGGTTAGTTCCAAAGTCTCTCGTTTCAGCGAATGGACTATACACAGATACTTTTTACAACGCAAAATATATGAATTTGATAGACTACGTTTATCTCGATAATTCAAGCGGCTTCAAGTATAATGACTTGAAAAATTCTATTGGTTTATCTCAGCGAATTGAAAATAGGATTGCGTTATTTTAAATCTTCTTTAAATTCGTATTGACTAAAAAAAGATAGTTAAATACTCGATAATGCAGACAGATAGGGAGAGGTATATGATCTAATTTCATCCTGGATATCTAAAAATTGTCATATTATTATTTGTCTTCTCTTTCAAAAACATTAAAAAAACATTTACTTCTTCATCAAATGATATGAATTTAGTAACACTGCAACATATTGCGGATGTGCGCATGCGTTTATGTTTATTTCGACAGAAGTCAAGCCGCTTCGTAAGTCCAAGCCTGTTTTATAGGCTTGACTTGATATTTTCAAGCGGCTTGAAATATTAATTTCGATCGTTTATTTCGAAGATTGAAAAGGGATTTACTAAATTCAAGCGGCTTCAAACGCCGAGTTAAACGTAATCATAGACTGCACTGATGATGATCGTAATAAGTGCAAGAAAGAGTGTACTCAGTAAGGTTTAGTTTATTCGAAAAGTATAAATGAAACACGTAAAACTCAGCTAGTACGCACTGATATTGATATAATTGAAAAGCGCTGTAATTTTACTTAGGCACCACATATTATTGAATAGCTATTAACATACCTAGGAATGTTTTGAACATCATAATTGCAGCAGATGTCAGTTTGAAATCCGAGCTCGTAGAGCGAGGATTTTAAGATAACTAAGGCTTGTTATGATTAATAATATCCGTGGTTTGTTCAACAGTTTATCGGTTTCAGAAAATTAAGACATTAGTAATATCATTTTTTGAAATTCTGTCATTAATGCTGCTTTCAGATTGCTATGGTTAAAAGAACAATTATTTTGACATATGTCAATGTGACAAATATTCAAATTATGTGCTATATTCCTCAAGTTTATTACTTTCGAATAAAGTAGACCGTATTTAGAACGATAAGCTAACGTTATCGGTATGTATTAATGAAGAGAATTATATTTTCGTTTTATTTTATTTTCATTTTGTAGTCCATTGTTGACAAGTCAGTATGGTAATAATATTACCATACAGATACAGTTATTACTTAGTTACCAGCCTACTTTTGTACATGTAAACAATGGAATAATATCCTGAAACCGGTAAATATTATTACATATGCTTTAAATGAAGAAGGTAATGGTAATGTGGAAATTGTTTGGGAAACAGTATTGTCCTTAATGTGTTATTCTTATTGGCATTTGAAATTTGGGCGTGGGTTGATTTGTTTTTGTAATGAGCCTTCGGCACTGTAATATTGCGGAAGTGGGCCGTCGCGCAGCGCCGGTGTATACGGTAAAGTTTACGTAGCTGAAACTGCTTGAAGATAAATTACGAAAACTAGAAACGTTTCCCGCAGTTGCCGGAGACATTTGCAGCTTGAATGTTAAATGAAAGCTGAGGCGACTTTGATTCTTTCGAATTTGTCTTCCACCGATTCAATGCCAGGCCCTAAACTTTTATTTCTCTCCTGGATATATTGCCCAGCGTTTAATTTCATTGCATTATTCACTCTACTCAAACATTTATTACTCCTTGAAACTCACAAGCAACATAATTGTTTTCAGGATATATTTGTTATTAACTTTGCCAGAGAAGTTGCAACGCAATGTATTGTTGTTTATTTTTACATTAACATAGTGGAAATTTAAGATATTTTGTCTTAGATGGTGATATTTGATATTTGTCTCTGAGGTTAAGCGAATCCCGAGTTACACAGATAGTTCGTTGACAGCTTTATGTTTTTGGCTACGCAACTGTTTTTAGTTATATGCAGTGATCATCCTCTTTGAAGATAATGTTTATGATATTGTTTCAACAACACTCTCGATGACATGAGAATTAAAAATCTGATGTGGCCAGCACATAACCTCTCGCCAGATATTTTACCTGGTTGTACGCATAAAACAAAAAATATTTTTAAATACAAATACATATTCATGTCTCACTACAAAATAATTCTCACATATATTTGCAAAATTTATGGGATATTTTAGTATAAATTATGTATAATACACACATTTTCTTTATATTCAATATCCTGAAATTTTCTTTTTCTACTTTCCTTTTCTTTTTCTTTATATTCTTAATTTTTTCGCAAATTCCTTTTATATTCTTTTTTACATATAATCTTTTGCGTTGTTGACTTTTTTTATTTTCATAATGATGTACAAATATTTTTGACAGTGACATTTAGGTGTGAATTACAAACATTTGAAATTCTTGCCTTGAAGTAGTTTGATCTGAAATTTTTTACATCAGATTATTTTATATCCATTTCTTTATCTCTAAATCTATAGAAAATATAATAATGATTTATATTTATCGAATGAAGAATTTAACATTCCTTAATATCGTGGATCCAACATTCACACACACACACACACACACACACACACACACACACACACACACACACACACACACACACACACATACACACACATCCACACACACACACACACACACACACACACACACACACACACACACACATCCACACACACGTACACACACACATACACACACAGACACACACAGACACACACATACACAGACACACACACAGACACACACACACATACATACACACACACACACACACACACACACACACACACACACACACACACACACACACACACACACACACACACACACACACACACACGCGCGCGCGCACGCACACACATCGGATTCTAGGGACCTTAAAACGTGCTAATTCACTAAAATCTGGATATGCGATCTGATTGAACAGATCCAATCGCATGACGTTATAATTCTGACTTAAAAGAACTAGCCTCATAATGTTTGCAGTCATAATGTAGTCTGAAATTGTCATTTTTCTATTAACAAAAATTTCATTCGACTAGGTACTTGTACTTTAAAATATAGATTTTAAACTTACAAAAAATGAATATGTATTTTCGTTGTATTCTATTTAAGGAAAATGAATAGGAAGGTTTAGTGAAAACCACCAACTCGCAACTATCGCATTAGTGTCAGCAGTCCGATGACAATCATGTGACATGACAGCCCAAAAACGTTGCTGCTCGCTCGCAAAATGCTCATTACAACACCCTCGCTTCCGATATTTCCATTTCAAATTATACATAACGCACAAAGAAACTTATACTGCTTTTACTGATATTAATCATGCCAAGAAATTGGATATTTTCGTGGGAGGCTCATATTTATTCGACGGGAAAAAGTTAATTCTAAAACTGAGACAGAAAATGAAGTAATACATGTACAGTACACTCTATATCTTCCCACGTCATCAGTATCTGATGCAAGAATTACTAAATTTTTATCTAACATCTTTGTCGTACACACGTGGCATATGTAAGACTTTCATTCGATATCTCATTATCGTAGGTGTTATAAAGGGGTATACGCTATCTCCGTTCAACCACCAGTAAAAAATGAATTAGATATTGGTATTGATTATTTGAATATCTATGTCATACTGTCAATTTTGTGATTAAGATGATTTTGGCGTCGATAATTGTGTGTGTATTGCAAAGATGGTATTTCAACCATTACACTTATATTGTATTTATTCAATTTGTTTATTACTGCTAAATAACTATTTTATACTTCGGATTTTGATGAATAACAAAATTGACACAATATAGTTTATTATAATACTCTCAGTTTTGATATTACATCATAATTATTCAATTGATTTATTATTGCAAAATAAATGTCTTATGTCGAATTTTGATTAATAATAATATTCACAGAGTATTGGAACTCGCAGAATAGCATACGACATAAGCGAAATTTTAGAGAACTATATTAATGGCGGCCAGTAGGACGTGTCAAATTATATAAACCTCAAAAACCATCGTTTTGTTTAATATAAATTAAATATTTTTCCATATTTAATATTATAAATATTAAAGAATATTTTATTCTATATACGATTTGATTACATTTTATACTTCATATTCAATGGATATAGAGTTAAAAAATTATAAATAAAATTTTACAAAACATCTAGCTATGCCTGTATCATAGCTAGCTGTTTTGTACAATGTGTCAGAACCTATTGAGCAGTTTGTGGTCAGGTGTTCGGGCGGTGGCGGGGGTAGGTCTCCTTTTGTTCTGTCGGCATCCCCATTTTAGTACCCAACATGGTTTGGACCGGAGTAATCGTTGCTTTGCCGTGCGTGCGTTTTATGAAAACAACCGATCTGTGATTGCGATGCAAAGAGCTTTTCGGCGACATTCCGCGAAATAATGCTGTTCCTACTGCGAAAACAATTCGGTCCTGGATTCGGCAGTTGGAGGAAACTGGTAGCACACTAAGAATAGGTACACAAGGCCGACGAAGATCCATCAGAACACCAGAAAATGTGGAGCTAGTGAGAGCAGCAGTCGAACAATCGCCAAGACGTTCTGCTCGAAGGCACGCTATTACATTGGGGGTTTCAGACCGCAATTTGGGGAGGATTCTGCATTTAGATTTCCCATCGAAATAATGATGGTTCAGGAATTGAACCCAGCAGACTACGCCAATCGCCAAAATCTGTGTGAGGAAATTCTTGCATAAATCCCTCCTGAGACAGCATTCTTCAACAGCGACGAGGCACATTTTTACCTAAGCGGGATTGTGAATAAACAACGAATCTAGGACCGAATTGTGTTCGCAGTAGGAACAGCATTATTTCGCGGAATGTTGAACCGTCGCCGAAAAGCTCTTTGCGTCGCAATCACAGATAGGTTGTTTTCATAAAACGCACGCACGGTAAAGCCACGATGCAGACAGAACAAAAGGAGACCTAGTGCAGCTGCCTACTCTCGCTCGAACACCTGCCCCTCCAAACTGCTCAATTGGTTCTGCCGCACTCTGTATAACCATGGAAAAAGCTACTATATTAAGAAAATGCTGATTGACAAACGTCAGTGTCAAGTGCAATATGAAATATAGAATCTCTTAGGTACATGAAACTTTCTGTATTGAATGAATTTGTACATAATACATAGAACTGACAGAAGGTAACGTACTTGAAATATGGAATCTTGTGCAAGGAAATTTTTGTAAGAAATTTGTACAAAATATATGAAACTGACAGAATACATGATTTCACCCGACAATATGACATCAATTAACCATCCCCCTCTCCCTTGAAGATTTGAACCATATGCTTACGAGTGATGACGTGGAAACTTAATTGGTTTAGTTTAAAAAAGAAAATGATACAAGTCAAGTATTTAGTACTTAATTATAAACAAAATAATTAAATATTAATGCAAGAAATTTAACAGCGTTTAACATTTTTCCTTTTAAATAATTTAGTTAATTTTTGTGTCATTCTACCGCTGGGAGAATTATAAATATTTAAACAAACAAGTGTAATATTTCTTTCGCTAAATCCAGCAAAATAATGACCTCCATTCTAGTATAATTTTAGTACGAGTTGCTGACAATTATTATTATTGTTATTACAGCATGTTTAGTTGGAGCATTCTGTATTTATATGCCGCTATCATAAAGCAAATTCATTCCGTGCCAGATATATATCAGATTATATTAAGACATTATACATATTACGGGCATGCAGTTGTGCGTGCTGTAGTTAATTTATCTCTAATAATAAATGACATATCAAGTGATCTTGGTCTTGATAGTGTAATTAAAATAATTTCATTAAATAAATATTCATGAAGAAGGCGTAGTAATATCTTTAGTATTATCATCATTATAACTATCATCATTAAGTGAATGCATCATCCATAATTCGTAAAAGTAATAATTCAATTCCAACAACCCTGGCTAAAGACTTTATGAAATAAAATGTTGAAGAATTACAGCAACATTTTTCTTTGTATCCTGATAAATGCTACCAGACAACCGACTGTCATATGTGGACAAATAACGATGGGTAATTAATCATTCTATAAATGGAAATTTCAATAGTGCCGCGCACTGAATGATTTTAAATGCTACACGATATACGGATTTATTGATGGCTATGAAAAAAAAATCATTAAAATTGACACACTTTTATAATCGGAACAAAATATAACCATAAAATAATATAAAGAACAAAGCATTATCATCTACAGCTATATCATTTTAACGCATCATTATTCTTCATTTAAATTATATTTAATTCCACCATTTAACTAACATTGTTATCAAATAAATAAATAAATAAATAAATATATCATCACGGCATATTACCCATTGCTGGGTGTGCCAATCTTTGTACGCAGATATCGGTAATTTATTTATTTATTTATTAATAAATCGATCCAACAGGATACAGGATCCCAATTACAGGACGATTATACGGTATACAAATACAAAAACGAATGTATTGAGACAGTAAACACAGTAAATAAACATTAAATAAACATATAAGAAATGTAACAAGTAACTTAACCCGAAAAGTATTTAATTAATGTACTCTTAAATTTAAAAAAGGAGTCGCCAAATATGTCAATGTCAATAGTACATGATATATTGTTATACGCTACACAGAGTTGTCTTATTGGAGATTTCAATTCATAATTAGTCCTAGCTGTTTTACAATGAAATGGTATTTTATTTCTTGAAGTGACTCGTGGAATATGAAAAGGTATAAGCTCAAGACTACATGGGTCATCAATACAATTATTAATTAATTTGTATAAGTAGAGAGATAATTGCAAATTTCTTCTACTACTTAATGGCACCAAGTTCACTTCAGGCAATAAAACGAAATAATCATGGGTGAAGCTAAGATATTGTCCATGAATTTTAAAATAACAATATTTGATAAATTTATGTTGGACAGATTCAATCTTAGTTGTATATTTATGATATATTGGATTCCAGATTTGTAGACAATATTCTAGCTTAGAGCGGACGAATGCACAATACAAGCTTTTTAATGTAGTTATTTTACAGAAAGACCGACAATTTCTAATTACAAATCCAAGATAATGATGATGACATATTTGTACCGTGCGGGCGTTTGCCAGGCGTCACTTCATTGTTATCGTATTTATTATATTAAACAAATGTTTTCTTAATACATATACAATCTTTGAAATTTGGTATTTTAATATTGCTCATTCCCGTAAAATTTCTGATAGGAAATACGTAAGCGTCAAAGCACCGGACATCAATAATTGAAGCGTTTATCATAGCACTGGAATCACCCTATTGGTTTCTGGTTCAGCGCCTTTTGTTCCAGATCTTATCAGAAATGTTTGGTGGAAATTTGATCACCTAGATAAATTCAAATTGCACCAAAGTGATCACATTAATGCTTCTTCAATCAATACAGATATATCAAAAGAATATTAGGCAGTTAGCGAACCTAAGTTATGTACAACGTAACGTGAAGTACAGTTGGATGTTGTTTGCTATTTAAAAAATATGATGTGGCCAGCACAGCACCTTCCGTCAGTTCTACGTATTTTGTACAAATTTCATACAGAAAGTTCCTTGCTAAAGATTATATTTCTTGTACTTTACCTTTCGGCAGTTGCATGTATTTTATGCAAATTCCATACAGAAAATTTATAGCAAAAGATCCTATAGAGCGTGAGCAGACTCGTGACTCGAGCAGCCTTGAAGTGTTTAGAATCAGCTGATATGTGTGCGTGTGTCATTTTGACTTGAACAATGTCACTTTGACAAAACCAATGTTTTGACTTATTTTAATTTTGAACTGTTAAAATGTTACTATTTTTAAGTTGATGTGTTTTACTGCCTGAAATTTGTTAAATATTAACAATTTAGCAGTTGAAAATCAGAATAAGTCAAAACATTGGTCTTGTCAAATTGACATTGTTCTTGTCAAAGTGACACGCGCACACAAATCAGCTGATTCCAAGCACTTCAAGGTCGCTCGTGTCACGTGTCTGCTCGCGCCTTATATTTCCAGTAAAATTATAAGACAAACACACTATGTCAATTTCACTTGACACTGACATCTTTCAATCAAAATTTTCTTAATATAGTAGCTGTTTCCATAGCCATGGCTACTTTATGAAATTTAATTTCTTTATAATTTTTTAACTCTATATCCATTTAATATTAAGTATAAAATGTTGTCAAATCGTATAGAGAATAAAATATTCTTTAATATTTATAATAACATTAATTGTGAAAAAATGATATTTAATATAGTTTTTTTCAAGCAAAACTGTTAAAATCTTCAAATGAGGGTACTTCCGGTTGTCCAATTCTACCCAAAATCTAATCAGCTCTTCACATGGATGTAACGAAGAGAAATACGAAAGAATTATAATTTTTAGTATTGTAGTATGGAAGTTATCGTAGATGAAAATTTTGTTACACACACACACACACACACACACACACACACACACACACACACACACACACATACACACACACACACACACACACACACACACACACACACACACACACACACACACACAGAGAGAGAGAGAGAGAGAGAGAGAGAGAGAGAGAGAAAGAGAGACATACATACACACACACACACATACGGACATCATCGTAAAAATAGTAAAATCGTATTCTAGGGACCCTAAAACGTGCTTATTTATCGAAAACTCACCTTAGAATTTTTTGACCAAAGACAATACCTTCCTTACTTAAATGTGACGGAAGGTAAAAAGAGGCAGAGAAAAATTTAAGAAAATATGGGAAGGAAATAAAATAAATAAAAAATTAAAAGTAATGAAAAAGTGGCAAAGAGCAGAAGAAAGGGAAGTCAAAATATTTATAAATAAATAAATAAACATATATTAGGAAATATACAAATATATTTCTATGCTGGATTACATTTAGGTTAAACAAATATATCATGTACAAAATTTTAATATACTACTCAGGATTTAATATAAGCGGTATTCCTGTTTTAATTTAATCTTATGTCAAAGTAAATTGTGTGAAATTAGGGAAACATACCTTCCGTAAAATTAATAATTTGTTGGTTTTGATGTAATGAATAGCATCTTCAACCCTTATTATTGCGAAGGTTTCATCGTTTATTTATTTATATGACTTAATTATATCTTTAATCAGTGAAAATTAAAGTGACGCGACCCTTATTCATTTAAACTTAGTTGGTTTCATCCACAAACCTTTTACATACGAATTTAATGAAAATTTGACTGAATCTTGTATTTTTCTAATTGTTTCGCTTTGTCAAAAGTTTGTACGATGCATTTTCGGAAAAACTTATTGTACCTCAAAAAGGCACTAACATGACCTGCGTTTATATATCGAACTGTTGCACCAGGCCAGATGTCTTCTATACCCGCACATCCTTGTCTGGGTATGTAAGCGTCCTCTTGAGCGCAAACTACTGTTATTAAAGACGTGTCATAAGGAAGAGAAAAGTTTTTTAGATGTGTACATTCGTCCATCATTCCACACATGAATTTGACAGCTTCTTTGGGTCTGCGAGAATGGGATATTGTGTTATAATATCGGGGAAAAATTTTGGGAATTGACTTGAATCTTATGTATTTTCTGTCGTCTAAAAAAATTAATATTAGATAAGTATGTTGGGAAATTTTTCAATTTTGATGTGGCTAAGGTGTTAAACAATTACTTAAAATCAACGTTTCGGTGCACACTTGCACCTTTATTAGGGTCTATGATATTTAATAATACCTATATGATATACAAGGATTAAATAGCGTATATTTTGGTAAATTGGAAAAGTTCAAAAAGGAAAAAGCAAATTTCGGGCAAAATTCAAGTAAATTCTATACATTTTATATTAATTCTTTACGTATCGATGATGTCATCAAAGAATACTTCCGCAAGATATTTCCGGCTATTTTCCAATTTATTCTGTTGTCGAAGTTGAGATCAAATGAATGTGTATGTGCTCTTTATTAATTTTTGTTCCAAGTGTAAAAACTGAATGTTAAGAAGGAATGTATTTTGTGTACAACAATCTATAAGATTTTGCGTAATAGACCAGTCGGCAGGGCGTTTAAAAGAGGCTATTTTGGAAATAAATAGTGGCAAGCTGGTATAAATTTTATTCTTTTTATTGGGACCTCCAACTTTAGTACCCTCTAGCGGCCCCGGATTTTGCCGCCATCTTAGATCAAAGATGCAAAATTGAGATTTGGCCATTTTGTTGAAAACAGTGGCCCGTATTTACATTTTACAAGAATACAAAATTAAAGCTCCTAATTTTTTTGTACATAAAAGGATTCTTACATTTTTTACCTCCCGCTACCCTTGATAAGGAAGGTATAGGGATCGTGCTAGAAATCGAATATCGAGATTTTGGTAAATAACCACGTTTTAAGGTCCCTAGAATCCAATTTTAACATTTTCACGATGATGTCTGTGTGCAAGCGCGCGCGTGCATGCGTGTGTGTATATATGTGTGCGTGTATGTGTGTGTGTGTGTGTGTGTGTGTGTGTGTGTGTGTGTGTGTGTGTGTGTGTGTGTGTGTGTGTGTGTGTGTGTGTGTGTGTGTGTGTGTGTATGTGTGTGTGTGTGTGTGTGTGTGTGTGTGTGTGTGTGTGTGTGTGTATGTGTGTGTGTGTGTGTGTGTGTGTGTGTGTGTGTGTGTGTGTGTGTGTGTGTGTGTGTGTGTGTGTATGTGTGTGTGTGTGTGTGTGTGTGTGTGTGTGTGTGTGTGTGTGTGTGTGTGTGTGTGTGTGTGTGTGTGTGTGTGTGATAGTGGATCCTCCACTCTGACTCAAATACTATCATTCAGAAAAATTTGATGTATTCCTACCTTATTCTAATATGGGAAGAGACCATTAGATTTTGGTGTATATCAGATAATCGGAAATGGCAGCACTTTACTTGAAGCTCAAAATAGATTTTCTTCGAAAAATATCTTCAAATGTTATTTTATTAAAGATTTGTGTTATAAAAATTAAAGATTACCAAATTTTCTACAGATTTGCATAAATACTTTTTCTATATATTTTATGGATAAATTTATAAAATGTATGTAACTGACAGATAAATGTCACTGTCAAAGAACCAATCATTTCAAATTAATAATAGTAACGTTTTAAAAAGAAAATAGTAAATAGAACCATAGTTATATGGAATGCATCTTAATACAGTTTCCGCAATAACTATGTAAATATGTAAGTATGTATATTTAAATTAATATAAATTAAATAGTGGGAGGTTTGGTGTTGGCCACATCAGATTTTTTATCTAGGATTAGTGATGGGTCGTTCGTTTAATTTTAGTGGGTCGACTTGTTCATGAACGACACATCACTATATTAGGATGAACTCTCAAAGAGTTATGTTACGAAATAATCAACCAGAATAACAATTTATGATAGAAATTTAAATTACTCAAAAAATAAACAATATTAGATATTTAATATTTAGTATAATAGTGGGTGATGGAGGGTACAAAATTAGTTGGAGTATAAAGAGAATGAAATTTACTCCAACTTGCCACCAATTATTTCTACAATAAATACCTTGCCGACTGGTCCATAAGTGTGATTATGTACATGTTATTTTTTATGTATTATTTTGTTTTATGAAATGTTATAGATCCTGAAGAAGGTGTAAGTGTAAACCAAAACGTCGGTGTTGTAAGAATAAATGCTGTTTGACTGAGATTTCGAATAGTTGTTAACACTTTAGATAATTATATTGCTTATGAATGTAAAATTACCTTTATAAATTTTTATATAATCTTTATCCGAGGTGCTTATCAAATTTGTCAGTTTATCATAGTATATACTGTTACTCAAATACTGGTCTTGCAACATATTCCAATCAATGGATCTGCTCATAACTCCTTCAATAAAAGCTGTTGATGCTGTTGTCCATGATAAACAAGGCACTAAAACTATTGGTTTAGGCCAATTTGTAGCTGCTAAAGAAGCCATATGTCCGCCCATACTAACACCAGATAGTCCCAAAGGACCATAGCCTAATGCTTCACACCAATTTAAAAGAGCAATGCTTTCCAAAATCAAACACGCCCCCATAACAATAATATCAGACACATTATGTAGACTACTGCGAATTTGGTCTTTCGGTTTTCGATGACCATAAAAAGGGTTTTCTAAAATTAAGGACCCAATACCATATTTTAGTAATGGTTTACCCATAATGTATTTACGCCTCCAATAATTATGGTCTCCTGTGCCAGCAAGGTGCAAACAAATTGGTTTTAAATTGTGCCATTTGTCGGGAAGTACCATTTGGAAATATGCCATTTGTGATTCCCGTGGAAGTACATCTGGTAAATGCAAATTTAGTGGACTTAAAAATTTTCCTTCTAGTAATTTGTACCCATTTTTGTAAGTTTCTTTGGTGATGATAATTGGATGGTCCTTTGGTACCAATTGGTAGCAAGTGGTACGGTCTGAAACCAGTTTTCTGAATGAGAAAAGTTTGAGTAAATGGTACGGATCACCCCAGCCTTTTGTGAAGAATTTTGAGAGGATTATTTTGCGGTATACGGAATCCAAACGACTACCCGGCATTTTGAAGGAGAATTTTGTTATTTTTTTGTTGATTTGTACATTTTGAAATGTGGAATAACTGATTAACCTTTCGGCATAACTGTCATTATGACATTTAGTGATGCCGTGAAGCCAGTGTTTGTGTTCCTTTTATGTTTCATAGGGCATGCGATATTTATTTTTTAGACACGATTACTTCGCAACAATAGCCTACTTAGGAAGACATAAGCGCTAGTTTTAAACAGCCGAAATTAAAAAATCTGATGTGGCCAGCACATAACCTCTCGCCAGATATTTTACCTGGTTAACAAAAAATATTTTTAAATACAAATACATATATACATGTCTCACTACAAAATAATTCTCACATAAATTCGCAAAATCTATGGGATATTTTAATATAAATTATGTACAATACATACATTTTCTTTATATTCAATATACTGAAATTTTCTTTTCCTACTTTTCTTTTCATTTTCTTTATATTCGTCATTTTTTTTACAAATTCCTTTTATATTCTTTTTTACGTATATTCTTTTGCGTTGTTGACTTTTTTTTATTTTCATAATCTTCATAATGATGTACAAATATTTTTGACAGTGGCATACATTTGTATTTCTTGCCTTGAAGTAGTTTGATCTGAGATTTTTTACATCGAATTATTTTATATGCATTTTGCATTGAGGAATCCGTAGTTAAAAATGTTTTAAGTCGTATAGTATTTGAGAAATCGTGGATTCATCATTAACACACACACACACACACGCACATGCACACACACACACACACACGCACGCACACACGCACGCACACACGCACGCACACACGCACGCACACGCACACGCACACGCACACGCACACGCACACGCACACGCACACACACACACACACGCACGCCCACATACACACACACACACACAAACACAAACACAAACACAAACACAAACACAAACACAAACACAAACACAAACACAAACACAAACACAAACACAAACACAAACACAAACACAAACACAAACACAAACACAAACACAAACACAAACACAAACACAAACACAAACACAAACACAAACACAAACACAAACAAACAAACACACACACACACACACACACACGCACACACACACACACACACGGACATCATCGCAAAAATGTTATAATCGAATTCTAGGGACCTTAAAACATGTTTATTCACTAAAATCTGGATATGCGATTTTTAGCATGAATTCAATACCTCTCTTAGCGAGAGGTAAAAATGGCTGTATTTAATTCCTGTCATGTGGCATTTTATTAAAATATTAAAAAGAAATCATAATGCCACCGAAACTTTGCATAAAGTAAAAACGTATTTCTCGTGTCAGACATCACACTTGCGATATTACTCACTTTCGATACTCCTTGTGAAATATATTATAATTGATACTCATATATTCTCTTTCAAATATCCACTTCTTAATTTCTTCTGAAACTATGTTCCCTGAAAGTTCTCCACTAAAACCCTTCGTCTCTCTCGCCCGTATGTAGATGGCTATGGCTATGCGGACGCTAGGCGTCGGTACGCCCGGGCGAGCTGAGCAGGAGAGGAGAGGAGAGACGCCAAGCTGGAGGCGTCAGGAGAGCGCAGTGAAAGAGAGAGAGTTGCAGGTTTACGAGGAGGTTTAGTGGAAACATTAAAACCGACGCCGTAAAGGTGCCGGCGATTTACTGCAGAAATACCAGGTGCAGGGGAAACCAGTGGCCAGGAAGCGGCAGGAGACAGGCAGGAATAAGTGCCACGATTCCCTGGTTCAAATCGGAAAGATAGATTGGCATCAATTTTTTAAAAAAATGACGCCTGGAACTACTATGAAATAAAAATGAACAATTTTATTTTTAAAGATAAAACAGTATTTTATTTTGACTCATTTGGTTTCACGTTTATTTATAAACTTACCAGTTGACAAATATTTGAATTTTGGATGAAATAATAGTATGATAATCCATATGGATATAATTCATCTTTTAAGATGGTATTTGTTATTGTTAGTGAACCACTAGTATATGAAACTTGGGTGCCGCGACCATGAATAGACCATAACTTTTTAATGACAACCCCAATAATGTATATTTACTGTTTTTCAGAAAGATACATTCAATAGTAAACTTTCGTTTCTCTGCGTAAGTTATGATATCTCTAACGATTTAGTCAGAAAAAAATTAAATGTACTCGTAAGTGATTGCGCCGTGTAATTTTTAAAATAAATTTTATCTAGCAGTCTTTCCAAATGTCAAACAACAAATTTTTAATAACAGTAACAATTGTTTATGGGTTGTCAAAAGTTTCCTTTGCCATATTTTGAAACTAGTAACATATCCGTTTGTTCGGCTTTATAGTATTTTACTGCTATTATTATAATAAGACGAATAAATAATATTAGCTCACTCCGAATCAACTTTAGAATTGTTTCTGTTATTAAAAATTAGTAGTTTGACATTTGGATAGACTGCTACATAAAATTTATTTTAAAAATTACACGGTGCAGTCACTTATATTTTATTTCTTTCTGACTAAATCGTTAGAGATATCATAACTTACGCACAGACACGAAAGTTTACTATTGAATGTATCTTTCTGAAAAACAATAAATTTACATTATTGGCGTTGCCATTCAAAAGTTATGGTTTAATCATGATCGCGACACCCAAGTTTCATACACTAGTGGTTCACTAAAAATAACAAATACCATCTTAAAACAAGAATTATATCCATATAAATTGTCATACTAAATTTCATTTAAATCGAACAAAGCGTTTCGTTATTATAAGAAATATTATTTTTTTTCAGAAGGACTTTAAAGCAGAATACCGGCTAAACGGTGCCCTGTCGGATGTAGGTAAGTTTAGTTAAATCGTCTTATTTTGGTCCTAGGAATCTGTGGTTAAGCCATGTCCCCCTATACCACCCTGTATATAAACTACTTTTGATTTTTGATCGACATAACTAAATAATAGTAGTATCTTATGTACACTTTTAATAACTAAGTAAACGTCACTACTAAATTTGACAGAATAGACAGAGCCAAAATCTCAACTCAAACAATTCTAAAAAATTAAACTGTACAAGGCGTCATCTCATGCGCTCTTAAAGCTATCGCGAAAGGAGTACCGCAAGGATTCCTTTTAGGGTCAAAATCGAACCTAGGTTGTCCAAATCAAAACCAAAATATATATTTAATGTGATTTGTTTTGAGTAAAATAGTTATCATCTTTACTAGCAAATTATTTCGTCATAAGTTCGTTATACAATTGTCAACAGAGCATGTCCTATTTTCCTTCAATTTTTTAGTGCTTTGTAGTAATTTCAATAACACACCAAGACGTTATATGACTGTTACATGTCAATGACTTTTATATTTATATATGAAAAAAAAAGATAAATCTAAACGGTTGTCTAGAAATTGGTAACTTTATTGAACAAATTCTTAAATTTGACAAATGTAAAACAATGTTGATATGTAAGTGTATTCTAAGAAACATTGCCAAAATTCGTCTGAGTCCACGTTTCCAATTGGAACCCTCAGTTGAAAATGTTTTAGTTGAAGTAGATAACAAATACTTCATCCCCTCTTTATGATGTTAGTACAGAGTAAAACTTTTATCTGGGAACATTATCCAAATTCCCGTAAAAGTTTGGCAACTGCTCATCCGCATTCGCTCGATTTTGAATCGACGGAAAAACAAAAAAGCGAAAGGGAATTGCGCGTTCGCAAAAAACCACATCGTGATTTATCGATGCTGTTTCCATGACAATTAAATCGGTTTTTACTCGTGTCGCGGCTTCACTCGCACACAGAATGCAAAGTAAGCGGTGAGCCTTCAACGACGTAAGAAGTAGAAATTAATGTGACTTCACATAGGCTATGAGGGCTTAGGAGAAATTATTTTGTGCTCATTTCATTTTGGGATTAACAAATCATCTTCGCCGAATTTAGAAACAGGGTATCATTTCTCATAGCAGTTTTTGTTTTAATGGTAATGCTTTATATTTTTTGTATACAGAGTTTTCGAAAAATGTCGCTTGTTACCTCTCGCTAAGAGAGGTATTGTATTCATGCTAAAAATTGCATATCCAGATTTTAATAAGCACGTTTTAAGGTCCCTAGAATCCGATTATAACATTTTTACGATGATGTCCGTATGTGTGTGTGGATGTGTGTGTGGATGTGTGTGTGGATGTGTGTGGATGTGTGTGGATGTGTGTGTGTGTGTGTGTGTGTGTGTGTGTGTGTGTGTGTGTGTGTGTGTGTGTGTGTGTGTGTGTGTGTGTGTGTGTGTGTGTGTGTGTGTGTGGATGTTGGATTCACTATATCTCAAATACTATAAGACTTAATACATTTTTAACTACGGATTCCTCAATCTAACAATAATGGGAAGAGTCGAGTCAGTTTTGGTAACAATTGGACAACCGGAAGTAGTAGTTACAAGAAAAAAATCGTCTAAATATTATTTATCGAAAATTTATGTAAATACTTATATTAAAGAACGTTAAATTCTTTATTCGATAAATATAAATTCATTATTATATCTTCTATAGATTTAGAGATAAAGAAAGGCATATAAAATAATTTGAAATAAAAAATCTCAGATCAAACTACTACAAGGAAAGAAATTCAAATGTTTGTAATTGACACATAAAATGTCACTGTCAAAAATATTTGTATGCCTCTGTCAAAGATATTTGTATATTATTATGAAGATTATGAAAATAAAAAAAAGTCAACAACGCAAAAGAATATACGTAAAAAAGAATATAAAAGGAATTTGCGAAAAAATGACGAATATGAAGAAAAAGAAAAGGAAAGTAGAAAAAGAAAATTTCAGGATATTGAATATAAAGAAAATGTAAGTATTGTACATAATTTATTTTAAAATATCCCATAGATTTTGCAAATATATGTGAGAATTATTTTGTAGTGAGACATGAATATATGTATTTGTATTTAAAAATATTTTTCGTTTTATGCGTACAACCAGGTAAAATATCTGGCGAGAGGTTATGTGTTGGCCACATCAGATTTTTTTTATTAAGGATAAAAGTCAGGAGAAAATATATATTCTATATTTTTTGTACATTATATTTATTTCATAAAAATTCCATGCAGAAAGTTTTTAGCAAAAGATCCTATATTTCCAGAAAATTATAACACAAATATACTATGAGTATGTTAATTGCGCTTGACACTGACATCTTTCTGGAACGTGTGAGCCCCGCTGCCCCGCAATCGCGCTAGCAGCCGGGCTACGTAAACAAACAAGCCGCAAAAAGTTAATTACTTCCGGTCGTCTGAACCTTTTGTGTTCATTGTTCTTATGCGGTCGAACATTCTAGAGCTCTCTGGAAGTTAATGGCAGCTGTATAAAAGGGACGCAGCTATGCTCGAGAGTTTGTTACATAGGGCGAGTCATATAGACACATCCACATGGAGTGTTAGAGAGTAAAGTGTTAGTGAGAAGCACAGCAGTATCGTGGTGAGCGTATGCAGTGTATTGTCGATTGGAGGACTCGGGAAGTTACTTGTTAACTGGGATAGCTGTGGATGTGAATACTCAGTAGTGTTGACGAGTATTGGGAAGCTATATTGTATAAGGACAGTAACGGCGAGTCGAGAAGTTACTGGTATATCGGAATAACTGTGGAAGTGAATAGTCTGTAGTATTGAAGAGTGTTGGGAAGCTAGGTATATGAGGACAGTAACGGCAAGTGGAAGTGGATACTCGGCAGTGGTGTTGAAGAATTGTGACAGTCGGTGATACAGAGTCTGTGGAAGAGAGAGAGAGAGAGAGAGAGTTACATAAATAGACAGACAGTGAGGTGAAAGGTGTGACTTCTGTCCGAGCAGTTAAATATACGGACGCCGTTAATTCAGTTGAGTATATAGACGCTGTGGAGGTCGGTAGGCGGATAGTTTAACGTGATATAAGTATATAGTGACATAAATACAATGATATAAATATCACGTAAACAGTCTACAAGAGTCTGCAACAGACCGGCAGTCTAAGATTTTTTCTCTCTTCAATTTTTTTTTGATACTGTCTTTAAATTTGATATTTACATGACAACTACAAACACGCAAAATTATAGTTTTTTATGTATACAAAACATAAAAGACTTTTACATCCTGCAATTTTTTGATGAAGAAAAGGTCACAATAAATAAAATCTTGTCCCTTTATTTTTAATAACTAGAAAAAATAATTCTATTTATATTTAATGTCCCAATTGAGCAATTATTCGTAACAATCACATTAATTTCTCTTCTCTTTTCTATTAATTTTGAGATATAGTATTTGAATAAAAGTTGTTTGATACTTAATTACGAAATTCTCTTGCATTGTCGAATGCAAAAGTGACATTTCGCAATATCAAATCAAAAATATGTATTAACGTTTTCTTAACATTAAAGTTGTTACAATTAAGTATTCACTGTCTTTACGATATTTCTTAGTTGGATCCCGTGTAGGTGTCTTGTAAAGCCTACAAGAAGCTGTGTAAATTTATCTTTACTGCTTTCGGACACTAATACCTCCTTGTTGAACCTGAGTTGAGTCTTTATAGTTTCAACTTGGGACCAAATCCAAACTCCGATTTAACACAACACTAACATTATGTTCAGTGCACGCCAGAATCAATTATTTAGCCGGGAGCATGAGAATGCTGTTAAATTTTCATGGCGAAACAACGGAGACTGAGTGGAATCTTTTTACGAATTTCGCACGGAATAAATTCCCGACTTCACTGAAAGAATTTTAAGTTGTTATTGACTTGCGAACACTAAAAATTTACAGAAGATACGACAGGGAATAGTTCATTATTTTCACGAGAATCTAAAACGATATAACTTCGGAATACAGGTTGCTACAAGAGAATTATCGGGTTTTAAAATAATATAAGGGAATATATCCAAGTTTAAAACGCGCGCCTGAGAACTTTTCTTGTCCAGGTGGGACCACGACCTCAGTATTCAAAATGGCGACTACACAGCAGAAAGCGTTTTATGGTTTTATGCAGGCTCGATCCTAGGGTGTTCATTTTGTTCCCAGAACAAAGGCGGCCAGACATATTAATAAAGCATTAATCTTTTAAATACTTGGTTTGGCTGACTGGTAAAAATATCTATCCTAGTAGGTATATAGTTTATTTTATTAAAAGACTGATCATACTTATGATGTCAATCAGTGGCGTAACTAGAAATCTTGCGTACCTATGAGAAAATTTTCTGGGTGGCCTAGATTTACAATGCTCCAAGAAAAATTTAGAAAAAAAAATTAAATTCTACATTATACCGTGACAGTAATATTATAATCAATCTTTTTTATGTAATTATTAATTAAACTTTTTCATTATTGTAATCATATTTTCTTTGTTTTAATCAAGCTTTTCTTTGTTGTAATCAAAAATCTTTAGAAAAAACCATAAGAAATATAATCAGAGGAACATATTTTCATTAAATTATCCCAATCTTGATACAGATATACATAGGTACAGGGTGTTGATGAAAAAGCGGGCCATAGGCGTTTATCAATGCAAATCAGTTTTCCTTTGCGTAAAAGTTTCCAATTAATTTTAGACAAAAATGTTTCAAATAAAACTTGTAGATAATTATACGCCTAATTCACTAAACGTGATTTTTTTTATCATAGTATTAGGTAAATGATTTTATTTCTAATTGTGTACTATTGTTTAGAACTATGCTCTGTCCCATTTAAGCCATTCAGCAGATGGTGCTTGCATCAGCGCCAGTTTTAAGTAAACTTGTCTCTTGTCTCCAATATCAGCCAATCAGAGAGGTTAAAACTATTCCCTATTCTCTGCAATATGAATGGCTTAAATAACTGAAAAATAAAATGGCAGAGATGACACCATAAAATGTCACAGAAACATAAGAAAATTGTTGCGATAGCATGTTGTTTTCATAGCTAGATAGATAAAATGGATAATGTAATACAAAAGAATTGTCGGATCCTGTGGTTTTCATTAACAATTTTGTTGAGGTTGTTTTGCCGCAGCTTATAGAATCCGAAGAGACAGAAGAAGTAGCAGAGCATATAGGACAAGAAAATAAAAAATGTAATAAGTGGAATTAAAAACTGTTACAGAAATAAAACTGATCGACATTAGATTGCAAATTAATGTAACGACAGATTCATAACTGTTTTTTTTTCTTATTATTTTTTCAGTAAAAATGCGCAGAAAATCTCATCTTTTTTAATTAAGTGGAAAAATATTTTTCTCATTAGACGTTTATAATTTTTTATTCAGCAAAGTTGAAGTGCTCATGTCATAATTAAGTTCTGTACATTGAAGGAATTTGCTTTGAAAGACGTTTAATGCTTGTTGATAATTAATTTCTTTTAAAAACTTCCCGATAAAAATGAGACAATTTCGCGCGGAAGTTTCGTCAACAAAGGTTTGATTTTGAATAAATTTACTGCGAAATTATCAGTCAGAAATTAACATTGGTGGAGAAAATATTTTGAGGAAATTGTGTTGATAAGTTGATGCCTGTGTTTGTACAGTAGACATCAAACTAAACTATTGTTCACGAAAGATGACTATTCAAGGTCATTTGTGAGCCGTCTGATATAATATTACTTGCGGATAACTTCATATGCGTAGGAGTGCAACATGAAATATTTATGGACACATTTTAACTGAAAATATAAGAGTAATTCATTTGAAAATTATGTTTCTTTCTAAATAATACCTTTCTGAAAGATTTATGTTCTTTACTTATGTTTTTGCAAAATACAAAAACAGACTTAACTTATAAACCAAGGAATAATAATCTGATTTAAACGTCAACGCCACTGGGTAAATATTAGCACAGAGGGCAGTGTGGTAGATAATTAGGTATCTGTAATTCTACGACATATGTCATTATTATTTATAGTGTGATAGAAAGTAATACCACTATTTACGTATATCTGTCACACCACATAAATTAAATAGACATAGGTCAAATAATCTTTCTCTTTCTAATACAAAATGATGCTAAGCTACTGCTGTAAAGTGATGTGTATTCTTTCTTCGAACAAATGACCTTGAATAGTCATCTTTCGTGAATAATAGTATATGTGTCTCTTTTTACCTCCCGCTACCCTTGGTAAGGAAGGTATAGGGATCGTGCTAAAAATCGCATATCGAGATTTTGGTAAATGGCCACGTTTTAAGGTCCCTAGAACCCAATTTTAACATATTCACGATGATGCCTGTGTGTATGTGTGGATCCTCCGCTCTAACTCAAATACTATAATTCAGAAAATTTTGCAAAGAGACCATTATATTTTGGTATAAATCGGAAAACGAGAAATGGCACTTTACTTGAAGCTCAAAGTAGTTTTTCTTGGAAAAATACCTTTAATGTTATTTTTTTCGAGAATAATGTTATTATAAAAATTAAAGATTATTAAATTTTCTATAGATTTGCATTAATACTTTTTCTACTTATTTTATGGATAAATGTATAAAATTATCTTATAATTTAAAACCCGGAGCCTATGCGTTAAACAAACAAAACTCCTTGGTTACGCAATTATTCAAATGTATGTATCTGACAGATAAATGTCACTGTCAAAGAACTAATCATTTTAAATTAATAATAATAAGGTTTTAAAAAGAAAAAAGTTTATAGAACAATAAGAAAGGAAATCAATACAGTTTCCAGCATAAGTAAATATATAGGTATGTATTTCGATTAATTACAATTAACGATTTACAAAAAAATTTGAGCTAATACTCATTTTAAGATTAGTGTATTCTATTCTATCCCGTTATTTAAAATTTAATCTTCATTTTATTATAATAAAAGTAGTTACTTAGATTAGATTAGACTATATTTCAAGAAATAAACCGCCAAAATTAGAGTAAAATTCGCTAATCCAAAAATAAGGATTAGCTTAATATTTTTTGTGACTCGGGCTGTAAATGGCGGGAGGTATTGTGTTGGCCACACCAAATTTTTATTTTTACTTTCTGATTCATCATTATAACTATAATGATTTGCAATACTCATAAAATAAAACCAAAACGTCGATGATAAAGAAAAATTAAATTTATTTAACTCCCTGGAGCGAAGTTCCCATGAAATTTGTTTCCTTTGTTTTGATAAAGATGAAGATTTCGTGTTCAAAATTATAGCCAAAATAAGAATGCTTAACATATACTTAACTTAAATAAGTAACAAATGGCGTGTATTACTATCTTTATTAAAATCTGAAGTTGATACAGCACTTTGATAATAAGAAGTTTTTAAAGAAAATAATTACTTTGAAGTATAATCATATAAAAACAACTCTGCTTTTGCTTTTCAAATGAAAATAAATGGTTATTTGTTTGTTTTTAATTAGAATTCAATATCTTTCGTGAAAACATGAAAGCAATGGTAATTTAATATCAAATGAGTAAATTAACTCTCAATACGTTTCAGTAAAATATGTATCGAACGTTTTTTCTTTTGTTCAAGCAAAAAGCATGAATAAAAAATGTCATATAGTTTTCATTAGCTTTATAAATTTCCTAATTATAATGATACTATTGTTCAATACTTTTTTATTTTATTCATTGTCATCGCAAACATTGATTTATTATTTTATAAAAAAGATTACATTAACTTCATTATATAAATAACAATACAAATTCAACGGACACGCTATCTCATCGATTTTTTTAATACTAGCGAACTATGTAGTTATTGGATTTTATTTTTAAAAAAACTTTATAAGTATCTTAAGATTTACCAAGTTGAGAACTCTGTAAAGTTAAAGAATTTCTGGGCTGGCAATGTAATTACATTTGCAAAAAGTTTCTCTCTATAAATAACGAGAAAATTGGCTAGTAATTTATAATTTTCTATGTATTATATATCAGCAATGCCATCTACGATACAAAATGATAAGAAAACTTTTATAAACCACAAAATCCTGCTGTGAAAAAATAACTCATAATGATTTATAGATTTTGTCCTTTCTATTGACACCTTAAGAAAAACTTGAGAAAGAAAATGATTCATATGCCCTTCTCACACATTATTAAAAGTTTTTTGAGAAGGATATCGACAGAAGTTTATTCAAATACTATGAAGAACACAAATTCAAGTATTCATATTATAACTTTTACTTTATTCAGTAAATGTTGTACATTTCGAGATTTATATTTTAACGTTTTTTTAATTTATTTGGGTGAAGTATAAATATTAGACAATTATTATTAATTAAAATAAGTGTTTATTAAACTATAATGAAAATGACTATTACTAATATTAAACAATTATTTAAAAAAACTAATTAAGACTAAAACTATAATTAACTAACACTAACACTATATATTTATTTAACAATTAACACGACTATTTATTTATACGATCTTACGAATTATTTATTTTGACTATTTATGTCACTGTGTATTTATATCACGTTCAATTGTCCGCCTACCGACCTCCACAACGTCTATATACTCAACTGGCTCAACAGTGTCTGTATATTCAACTGCTCAGACAGAAGTCACACTTTTCACCTCACTATTTGTCTATATATGTAACTCTCTCACTTCCACAGCTTTAGTATCACCGACTGTCTATATGCCACAACTTTTCAACACCACTGCCGAGTATCTACTTTCACTAGCCGTTACTGACCCCGTATACCTAGCTTCCCAATACTCTTCAACACTACCGAGTATTCTCTTTGCCGACTCGCCGTTACTGTCCTTGTACACTATAGTTTCCCAATACTCGTCAACACTACCGAGTATTCACATCCACAGCTATCCCAGTGAACCAGTAACTTCCCGAGTCCTCCACTCGACACTATACTGCATACGCTCACCACGATACTGCTGTGCTTCACTAACACTCACTAACAATCTATGTCTCTCCATGTAACTTACTAACTCCCGAGGATAGCTGCGTCCCTTTTATACAGCTGCCATTAACTTTCAGAGAGCTCTAGAATATTCGACCGCATAATAATAATGAACATATATATATATATATATATATATATATATATATATATATATATATATATATTAATATTTTTTAATATATTAAACATTATTTAATTAAATTTTAAAAATTTATGGCTTGTGTTTCTAAAAATGTGATATACAAAAAATTTAATCAAAAGATTTCAAATTAAGTCGAAAAAATATATTCGAAATTTACATATATTTATAATCTTCTCGGTGCTTAGAATAGAAATTTGAAAAGTGGCTTCATCGCCCAGCAAGAGTGAATACTGTTGATATGTGGATGGGTGATCGTTGAGGAACATCGTGTATTATACCTTTAACAATAAACCATTTATTTATTTTTACATTAGGGGCTGTAAATATTTAGTACGTCCCCCAAAAGGAAAATTTCAAATAATAAATTACCCGAAGACAGTTTTATTTTCCTGTCGTTATTGTTTCGTCTTACCAATAAAATTTTACATCTCTAAGTCTTGCTGATGTTCTTTACTACCCTTTACAATCTGGGGTTCCAGTGGCGTACGTGCAACGTTGCCGTGCTGAAGTAAGCAGCAACAAGTACTACGCCCATAAAAAATACATCTGGCAACATCGGGTGCACATTTTCAATTCCGGCGTTTTATTGCATTGCTTCTTTTTTGTTACTGGGGAATGAAAATCAAAGAAGGCGATGTTTGTAAATGCAATAAAAAAATGTGGTCAGCATGAAACTCGTGGTAACGAATGTAATTTTCAAATATTTGACGACATGGTGTCTTGTGATAGTGTGGGAGTGTCTGGTCTCGAATCTAGTGACCCGATTAACGCTAAAACTATTTTGAATTTTAAATGGATTCAAAGTGACCCCTGTGGTGCACTCTCTGCAGCAGCAATGAGTGAACGTGATATGTCGTCTCAATGGGGGACTACAGCGCAATTGATTTAAGAGAAATTAGGAAAGACTATTGAAAGTATATGCTTAATAATAAATATTAATAAAGAAATAAAACGACATAAATGAAATACTTCGGAAATAAGGGGTTTTTTGTTATAGCAGCTCGTCATTCATATGAAATCCATATATATATATATATATATATATATATATATATATATATATATATATATATATATATATATATATATATATATATATAGCGTGTCTCACTACTCGCGCCCCAGACGAAACTGATACTTGCCGACGACAATAGGTTGCCAACAAATAGAAGAAAATAATTTGCGGCTGCTTGCATAACGGAGTTACAAGACTTTTTAATCCACCAATCCCGGAAGGATATCTTGAGGTATGACAATATTATTACAAAATAAAACTGGTTGCTAGGTTTTAAAAATACTACTAGTGAGTTACAAAATTTGTTTGACTGTAATTTTGACACTTTAGAGTTGACTTTTCACTGTCAACAAATTTATGTTAGCGGAGGTGTCATCCGAGATCATCATTTATATCGTACAGTGCAACGTGTTGTAGCAGCTGTGTAAAATGTGTTAAACGAAAATATTATTGTCATTTCATTAAATAATCAGCGACTGAATTCATGGTAAGAATTTGCCTTTTTTTATTCACCTTGTCAAATTTTATTTGACACTGACATTTTTCGAAAACTACAATCGCCCACACATTTTAAAGAAGATTTGATTTGTAGTAACGTAAAATTACGGCAAACACACGTTAAAGGTGTAGGTCTTTGATTGGTCAATTTTAAGACGTCTTTTCTCGAATATCTTTTAAGCTAAATTTTTTCTTCTTCGAAATTACACGTCCGAGTGCAGTCTCGTGTTTCCTCATTCGCTCTGGGGCGCGAGTTGTGAGACAGCCTGTATATATATATATATATATATATATATATATATATATATATATATATAAATTTGATTGGCGACTCAAAGACGGCCTATAAATATATAACGAAAACCCAGTTAGGGGCGGAGCCTACTACTAAAGGAATCAGCGAGATTCAAATAGCGGAGGCGTGGCTATCAGTCCAGTAGTGCAATTCTCAAACAGTTTTTATTTGAATATAAATATTTTGCATTAAATTTAATAATTTAAATATATTTTCAATTATAAATCATGTAGACTTGTACAGTATAATAATATTCATTTATTTTTTTAAATATAATTTAGAAATATATATTTCAAGAACATTTAGGTCCTCGAAGAAAATAATTTGACATAAAAACTTATACTCGTGACGTCACATCTATATTTTCAAATTTCGGGGGACTATAACTCGCTTATTAATAGGAATTTTTTCACCGGATTTTCACCGACAGTCTTAGTTTTACTTATATGTTCAGATGAAATTATATTTAAAAAACGGTGGAATCCCCTATTACCGACATACAAAGCAAATTGGCACAACCAGCAATGGGTAATATACTGTGATGATATATTTATTTATTTATTTATTTATGCACAATCATTATAGTAATATGTCGATTTCTAACGTTTTAGAGGTTGGAAAATACGTCATTTCTAAATGCAATGATAATCTCTTTGTTGGTAAATACCAAATATCGCTTCCACCCTACTGGTTGGAAATGTTTATGTAAAAGTTGCCTAGAAACATTGTCATAGATCCCTATAATAAATTAGGTTAAACAAATTTATTACAGCTGTAAAAAAATATTAATAAAAACAATGGTTTATTTTGATAATTATTGATTCAAAAAGAGGATGATTGTGATTCACAATTTGTGAATAAAATAGTGTACATACTTTGGTGTGAGTTTCATCACAGCCTCGCGCTGTATCTCACCCCGAGGCTTCGCCTCTCCGTAAAATACATCAGCCCTCGGCTGTATTGAAACATATCCCACTTTGGATGTAATATATATGTACATATACAACATAAATAACTATTGCATAGGTAAATTAATTATTTCAAATGAAGAGAAGTAAATAATTTTAAATTAAGTGAACATATATTTTAATTAATACTTGTGGAATCAAATTAATTATCTTTTATTTATTACAAATTTAATATAAAATTATAAGTGCTTTTAATGGTAAACCAAATAATTTCATATTTAAATTATGCATTGTAAATTAACTAACATTGACAAACAAATTTTAATCAAACATTCAAAAGAGAAGTGCTGCTACCGTCGTAACTTAGTTGCAAAATATCGTATTCTTTATGCGAGCATTTTTATTGTAACCGTTATCTTTTTATCCTACATTATGCTCATTCTGAATATCACATTTCCACACCTTTATAACGCCCTGTCCTTTTAGCATGTGCTATATTGTATTTCGCATCTAAACCGTTGAAATTCCTCACGAAAATGCTCTTTATATTTTTTACCAAGAAAAATAAAAAATGGAATTTATTGTTCGTAACCCGTAATCGCCAAACGGTTTGAAATTTTAATAATAAGAATGTGATAGGATTAACTTGATTATAAAAATATTTTCCGGTGGAATTTGAATTATAAAGTTGTGGTTGTTGTTTTTAAATTTTAATATTGACCCGTTTTAATTTTTAAATATTTTTTCTCTAGGGTTTATTCCGTTTGAATGAATTAAACTTAAATTCTTTCATTAAAGGAAATTTAAATGCAAAATGTGACCTGAATTAAATGGATGCATTTAAGTTATGTGGCAACATATGTGGACGATGTTAGTTACGAAATAAAAAAAATATAATGACAGAAGGAATTTTAATTAGTGTTTAATTGCAAAAAGCTTTATCAATACCTTTATCACTCTTTTTGTAATCATTTATAGATGTAATTTATATTGAAGTATTACATTTATAAAACATTTTATTTTACAAATTGATATTGGCTAGGGAAAATTTAATTTTGTTTAATATTCTGTCACATTAAAATATTATCAAAAGTTTCATGTCAACTTTAATTATTACATACAATAATTTCATCATTTTAAATTAATTTAGCAAATATTTTCATTGAAATCATATGCAATAAAAGCTTTTCAATATATTTTTACTTCATAGATTGGCAATATTTAAAATAAATTTTACATTATTTGTGTTTATATTTATATATTGCATGAATGGCATTAAAAATAAAAGTATTTATTAAATTTAAAAAATCATAAATTTAATGAAATTATATTACAGTTACCGGTTAACATTTTTAACAAAAAAATTATAAAACCTATGAAAATGGTGAGAAATTTCTATAAATTTCTTTGGACTAGTTTAAAATCTAGATTTGAAACTTACAAAAATCTGAATTTGTTTTTCAAGTATTCCGCCATTTAATATTGGGTTACACGCCTTTATTAGTAATACCAGCTTTAATTCTATTAGGCATTGGATTCCTAAATCCTGCACATTTTCCTATGAGTATTGTCCCACATTTCTTGCAAATTAGATTTTACTGTACGCACTGAATTTTTACGAAGTTGCTTTGTATTGTCATAAAAGTACACGGTTTCGGTAGAAGCTAAATCTGGACTAGGAGATGACCCTTAAAATATCGGTCCAACTATTATCAACAGTCATTCGGCCCAAAGTTTTTTTTAAAGTTTTGAGTCTATATTTAAAGTAGCCGAAAGAATTTTGTAGAATTTTCTACCCATTCGTGTATATTTTATAATTTGTTGAAAATGTAAATTGTCCCAACTAATATTAGATTATATATATATATATATATATATATATATATATATATATATATATATATATATATATATATATATATATTTATTTATTGAAAGTAACCCATTCATTCCACAGGATCAAGATCCCAATTACGGGGTGGATGCAAAATATATGCAAATACACTTACAATAATCAATGTTTCCACACAAAAAAGAATGTTGATTAAACATAAAAAAGAATAACAATGAAATAATACTATAAAAACATATTTATCAATGCTTGCTTGAAGCGTATTGGAGTTAAATGAAAAATATCTATTTCAACAGATAAACTATTAAAAATGTAACATAAATGCCTGATGGGCGATCTAGCTTCATAATTAGTACGTACAAATATACATCTATATATATTATTGTTTCTAGATGGTAATCGCGAAACGGAGATGGAATACTACTTAAAGAAATGGAATCGTCTATAAAATTATTCACTAGCTTATATAAATAGATAGAAGATAGCATTATTCTCCTATTTTGTAACGAAATCAGATTGAAAGTCAGTAGCAAGTTATTGTATGATGTTTCATGGATAGGGTAAACCCTATAAATTTTAAAATAACAATATTTTACAAATTTGTATTGTATCTTTTCGATAATATTGCTATGAACCTCATATAAAGGATTCCATATCTGTAAGCAGTATTCAAGTTTTGAGCGCACAAAGGAGAAGTACAAAGTTTTAAAGGTTTTTAACATACAAAAATAACGACAATTACGAATTATGAAACCTAGTGTTCTGTAAGCCGATTTTACAGTGTAATTTATATGTGGAATGAAAGAGGTTAACATCAAAAATGATTCCTAGATCTTTAAACTCAGTGACTCGATCTAGCAGATGGTGACCCATTTTATAAGTGTAAGATGTATGGGGTCTCGTGGCCGCGTGCCTGAGTGTCTGGTCGCGAATCTGGGGAACCGGGTTCGATCCCGACCGACGCCAAATATTTCGATTTTTAAATGGCACAAAATTGACCCCTGTGGAGCACTCTCCACGCCAGTAATGAGTGCCCATGAGGTGTCGCCTGGTAAACGCCCGCACGGTACAAATATGTCATTATCATTACCGATATCTGCGTACAAAGCAGATTGGCACACCCAGCAATGGGTAATATGCCGTGATGATATATTTATTTATTTATTTATTTATTTAAGATGTAAAAGAGTTTTTCACAGAATATGTCATAATTTTGCATTTTTGAATATTGAAATGTAGTTTACAAGATTTGGACCATAGTAGAATGCTGTTTAAATATTCTTGCAGCCTGAAACTGTCCTCAGGTGAATTGATTATTTTAGATATCTCATATCGTCGGCATAAAGAAATAAATCAGAGTGTTTAACACTGGTAGTGATGTCATTGATGAAAAGTATAAATAGCAAGGGACCAAGGTTGGAGCCCCGTGGTACGCCAGAAGTTGGCATGTATGTGCTAGAATGATAGTTATTGTAATGCACTTGCATTTTTCTGTTGAAAGATATGAAGAAAGATAAGCTATGAGATTAGGGGAAAAGTTAAAATTATGAGAAAGTTTATATAGAAGGATATTATGGTTAAACTTGTCATATGCTATATATATATATATAATATAATATAATAATAGTCAAATGCTATATATAAAATAAATAAAAAAAATATATCATCACGGCATATTACCCATTGCTGGGTGTGCCAATCTGCTTGTTCTTAACGTGTACGAGCACTAGCTGTTGAAGAGAATGCACCTTTATGTGACACCAAAACCATGCGTTGAAATTTAAGTGATTCTGTGGACGTCTTAATAAAGCAATTCCTTTGAAAAATGAAGAATCTCTATCTACTCTACCTGCAAGTTTCTGTCTGTAGAATTATTAACGACGTTACATTACGCCCACGTAGGAAGCCTTGCATACTTGAGGACAATTACAAATTCATGATCTCACGCCGCGGTTGCGATCTGGATTAGGTAGAGAAGATAAGCAATGAACTGATTTTAATAACTTAGGGAATTTTCGAGCCTACGGACAACTTCTTACCTTACTCATAATTAACTTTCAAGTATTTATAGTGCGTTGATAGCCAAGATGATAGCTACAAGATAAATAAGTAAATAAATATATCATCACGGCATATTACCCATTGCCGGGTATGCCAATCTGATTTGTACGCAGATATCGGTAATGATGATGATATATTTGTACCGTGCGGGCGTTTACCAGGCGTCACCTTATTTATTGCTGGCGTGGAGAGTGCACCACAGGGGTCAATTTTGTGCCATTTAAAATTTGAAATATTTGGTGTCGGTCGGGATCGAACCCGGTTCTCCAGATTCTCGACCAGACACTCAGGCACACGGCCACGAAACCCAATATATTATTTATATTTTCTACAAGATGAACTACTCGTATTATTTTTTACAAAATTTGTATGCGTAGATGCTTACAGAAATGGTGATATTGATGATAATGATGATAATGATGTTTCGGTAGCATCTCTGCTTTTTGTACAGAGGTCAATGCGTTCGATTAACAAATAATAACAAAAACATAATTAACAATTGAAGAGCTTTTAGTAAATACAACTTTAGTAATTTTTTAAAAATATGATATAAGTTAGCTTCCTTACTGTTTTAGATATGATTTAATTCAAAAATTGTAACAGATACTTAACATAATTTGTACGCAAAGACGCTTCAGAAGATGATGATGAAGATTATGTTGATAATGCTGTTTCGGTAGCATCTCTGGCTTTTTTTACAAAGTGTAGTGGGTTCGAATAACAATAACAAAAACATATGAAACATTTGAGGAGCTCATAGCAGAAACAACCTTAGTTATTTTTTTAAAATTTTGGTTAATCAAAGAATCAATTTTTTAACTTCCTTCTATAGATTTCTTTTTTTAATTCTCGATCATGTTTAAACATTAGAAAATTATTTAGTAGACGTTAAGAAATACAAAAATAAACATTGATGAACAATTACAAATATAATTAGATATTTTTATAAGACGTTTTTATAGAGACGTTTAAATTATAAAATGTAATAACTTGAGACTAACGGTGCATTCAAAAATGAAAATTAGGTTTAGATTTATGGTTTATACTTTAGATTTAAAGACTTTGGCCGTATATTATGTAATGACTCCATTCAAACTTCAGAATTTAAGGTCTCTAAATCCAAATCATAAAGCTAAACATTTCAAGGTTCAAACTTTAGGTTTATGATTTAGTCTGACGTCACAAACTTCACCAATGAGAACGAGTCTGAAATGATATAGATATATACACTCATTTTATTTACTACCCACTTGCTGGATTCGGCTTTTTAAACAAATGCGAGAAGAACATAGAGACTGTCATAACTTAATTGCTGAAATATAACCAATAATGCCAATCGAATGACAGTTTCACGGCACGCAGGTATATTGTTGAGTAGTGCTCACCGATATTTTAATCTTATTTTTGAAGCATTTACATAGATGTCTTTACATATCAAAACTAATTTTCAGGTAATTTAAACTTATATTTATGAATGACTTACTTAAACCTAAACAAAAATCATAAAGCTAATTTTCATTTGTGAATGCACCTTAACAGTGTTTATTGTTTATATATTTAGTGTTGCACAAAATATAGCTAATGAAATGAAGTATGTTACAAAAGTCCCGTGCAAGTTTATTAGCTATCATATCATTACACAAGATTCGGGCTGTGAAGACTTAATACTTTTTACAATTCAAAATATATGAATTTGACAGATTGCCCTGGCAAGAACTTACAATCATATAAGTGGAAGAAAATACGCATTTAGTAAGAAGGTTCAACACTTGTAGAACCTTTGCCACTAACAGCAACAACATCAAAAAATACAATGTGACATATTATGATGTATTTGGTTTTCCTTTAATATACGCTTTAGCCCTAAAGTGACACTTTTATCATCCTCTTACAATATTATAAAATTGTCACCCCTATAATTAGATTGTGAGAGATACTGTAGTGATCGGGAAACTCGGGAAACCTGGGAAAACATCGAGGGAAAACATTTTCCTGACATAATTGCATAAAGAAAATTTAATTTTTCATTAAACCACCCGTTTGCAAATACTGAACAGAAAATGCAAAAAGATACAATGATTTTAATAATAACATTATCTAAAAAATGATGTAAGGATTGAGAACTTTACTGTCTTTTACATAAAAATAAAATCAAGTTGAGATTAAAGCTGTATTAAGACTGCAAAGGAAATGCAGTCCAATAAAATAAAATGGCAAATTTAATTTTAACTTTGCGAAGAGAAGTTCTATTCACAGAAAGTCATGAATAAGATATCTTCAAATGCATTCATTTTTAAATTGACCAATGAAAAAGAAGAGCATTACACTTGACACAAATTATTTAAATAACAAGTTTTACCATTGGCCACGAAATACATTTGTGGATTACTAGAACTAAAGGATTAAAGATGTAATAATTGCTTTAAAAATAAAATGGTGGATTAAACAAAACTACAATGTACCTTTAAGTCGCTGTATACGGTGTATATAAAAACACAATTGCAACAAGAGTATTACGATGTTTATAAAATAAATAACAGCAAATCCTTGAATTCAGAGAATGATATTAACACAGGAAAACTTTAACAGCCGTATTCATAGTAACTGAGATAGACCCGGTTTAAACTAGGTCTAAGTAGACTAGGTTTGAACTAGGTATAATTTAGACCACCCTGGACTTATTCATAGTAAATTTTAGACCCAGTTTAAACCTAGTCTACGTAGACCGAGTTTAGCTCTTGTATCCATCTGGACATGGTCTGCGATGAATATGAAGTAAGCTTCGTACATAAATATTCGAATATTTTTAAATGTCATTAAGTTGTCAGTGTAAAAATTAATACTTAATATTATCTAAACTAAGAATAGTATGTGGCACAACAATAAGTTTATAGAAGCGTGTATTCATATGTACGAATATACATGAGGAAAAATGGGAAGAAAAGAATTTATAAATTAAAGTATGAATATTTAATTAATAAAATTGTTCGAGGCTGATTTTGACGATACATCAGAACTTTTATTTGGGTATGAAACTGGTTGCAATTTACAGGAAACGTGTGAAATTAACTAAAAATAATTTATTTATTCTCCAAATTTGTCTGACACATTAATTTTTATATAAAAATATTTGACAACTACATGTGAGGTTTCGTTTCTGGGCCTATTGAGATTTTGTCTAAATATGCTTCGTTACATATAGCATTATTTAATTCAGTATAATCTTCATCTGAATCTCTGTCTCTCATTCATTTTCTAAAATTAAATACAAATTTCAATTATGTATATCAAATATGCAGATATGATAAAAGTACCTTTAACATTGACATCTGATCTTTTCTTCATCTTGTACATCATTTATGTTGCACAAATATCTTGAATAACCTGAATTTTAATATTTTTTTGTTGTCTTACGAATGCAATTTTTTTAGAGCACACTATATATTCGTTACAATGACAGGACTTAGACCTAGTTTAAACTAGGGGTACGCTCGGTCTAAATTTTAGACTAGGTTTAAACTAGGTCTAAGTCAATCGTTATGAATAAGGAAAACCTTAGACCTAAGATAGACCTGGTTTAAGCCACGTCAGAATTACTATGAATACGGCTGTAATAGTTTTAATATTTTATTCTACCAATCGTGTATTAAAAATAATGTGACAATAAATTAATTAAAAGTATTTGTGGAAATAATGACTGTTTTTATGACAAATATAAATTTCATCATGCATAACACTTGGCATTTATTTTATTTATTTGGTTCATCACATTTTGTAAAACTTATTGCAAGAGTGGTTTAAATCCATCAATTATACCATTAGCAAAAACATTTTGAAAGAGATTAATTTACGTTTTGTAGCATTTTTAATTGCTTTCGATTGAACGAATCAAACGTGAATTACCTTTTTGTCAGATAATATTTTAATATTTTAATTTTAATAAATCTCTTGTCTGTTATGCACATTTTTTTTATCTGAACCGTTAGCAATTATTACATTTCAATATTTTATGTAGCAATTGGTAATCTAATTTAAACATATCTAATGTGTTTCTAATTAAACCTCCTAATTTACTTTTCTCCCCACGTTCTGTTCTTGTCTTTCGCGTGATCTCATTAATAATGACTACTTAGTACGCCTCTTAATTACGTATGCAACCTGTGTACAAAATATTCTGATACAAAACGTAAATACAAGCGCTATGCAAATAGACTGTGTACCAAACCTTGGATATACAAACCGAGTAAGCCTACACATACATTGAATAATATAGGACAGCATTTTTGGACTACGATAAATAATTAACCCAAATATGAATACGTTATAAGAAATACATTTGTATTTATAATTCTTTCTTTCGTTTTATTCCCTTAATATTATGGGTGCTTTATACCTTCCGTCATACCTTTAAGTAAGGAAGGTATTGTTTTTGGTCAAAAAATTCCATGGTGTTTATAATGAATAAGGATGTTTTAGAGTCCCTAGAATACGATTTTACTATTTTTGTGATAATGTCTGCATGTCTGCGTGTACGTGTGTGTGTGTGTGTGTGTGTGTGTGTGTGTGTGTGTGTGTGTGTGTGTGTGTGTGTGTGTGTGTGTGTGTGTGTGTGTGTGTGTGTGTGTGTGTGTGTGTGTGTGTGTGTGTGTGTGTGTGTGTGTGTGTGTGTGTGTGTGTGTGTGTGTGTGTGTGTGTGTGTGAGTGAGTGAGTGAGCGAGTGTGTGTGTGTGTGTGTGTGTGTGTGTGTGTGTGTGTGTGTGTTTTCCTTGAAAAAATGCTGTTAAATATCATTTTTTCACATTTAATGTTATATATAAATATTAATGAACATTTTATTCTTTATACGATTTGATTACATTTTATACTTCATATTCGATGGATACTGAGTTCAAAAATTATAAAGAAATTAAATTTCATAAAGCAGCCAGCTATGCAATAACACTGGAACCAGCTAATGTAATTTAAAAAATTCTGACAGTAAGATGCCAATGTCAAGTGTGATTGACATGTATGTTTGTGTTATAATTTTATTGCAAATATAAAATCAATTTTAAGAAACTTTCTGTAAGGAATTTGTACAAAATACATAGAACTGAGGGAAGGTAATGTACTGGAAATATAGAATCTTTCACAAGAAATTGTTTGTATGGAATTTGTATAAAATACATAGAACTGACGGAAGTTAATGTACTGGCCACATCAGATTTATGATAGCAGACGTAGACATTTTCAGAAGCAAAGACAATGTAAAGAATGAAGATAAATTTTTTAATTTATTTACTGTAAAATATTACATTAATAAAAAAAAAAATGTTTGAGGAATGCAATTCGTGTAACATTTAATGTGAAATGAAACTTGAAAACATAACCACGAAAATTTTCCTAAAATAAAAATAAAATCTATAAATCCCTAAAATGGTGCAAATATCTTTAGTTTTTGGGTTTAAATCTTAATTTGATGACACTGGATCGAACATAACCATACTTCACTGTCCATGTCCACTCATAATCTTTTATTACATTGTCTACATTGTTTTCGTATCAAGTTATTGTCTACGCTTTGTCGACACGTAGATAATTAAAGTTGATGCGTAGATGCCCATATCTGGTTTAAAATCTGTTTATAAACTAAAATTTGTAAAAAATTGTCACCATTTGCATAGGTTTTATAATTATAAGGTTTCGTTACCAAATAAATCTAACCCAAATTACCCAAGCAACCTGCCCACTCAGCGATGATACTTGATGATGTTGCGGATGATATTGGTAAAAATGTTACAATTAATTTTTATCATTAAAATGATGATGATAAAGCTACTCAAAAGAAAATGATACTTGAACGCTTTTACTTTTAAAAAATGTGAACAATTACTAAAAATCTCATTCCAGAATATATTTAACACAGTAAACATCTTTCCTAACAAGTACCCGTCCATTTGTAGCGAATATTTTCTCTTTTTCTGGTCGCGTTTACCTCTGAAGGGTTAGTCTTTCAAGACGTTATCTGGCGCTCTCGCGTAAATTTCGGACAGCATAAAAAAATCGTTTTGTTGTTGTTTGCTAGGCGGAAGGAAGCAAGAACCAGTGACAGACGCTACGTCAGCGACGCCAAGCGTCGGACTTGCGCATTACGACTCCACTGGAACAGGAATAAGGACTGCGAAGGGCTCTGCAGATAACATAAAGGCATAGAGACGCGAAATAGAAGTAGTTGATGAAAATTGAAACTACGGCTGTGATGTTGTTTAAATCCTTATTATAAACTCTTTCACCATTTACGATTATGTGAACTACTAATTTTATCAATATACAGGTCCAGTTTCTTAAAAAAAATTTGAGCAATGGAAGTATGTAAAAGCTCTTGGCACATTTACTTTCAAGTATGCTAAACAGTTTAGTAAAACTGTTTCTCTCAAAAAGTATTTTAATCGCAAGATATTACATTTTAAATTTGAGAATTTCTACAAAATAGTATATTAAGTATTAATAACGGTAAGGACAGTTTACCGATCGAAGACAATGAGCGAAACGAAGGTCCCAATTTTGTTGAGAGATCGGTAATTCCTTAACGTTCGTGATACTTATACTATTTTTTGTCAGATCGACACACAAAATTTAAAAGAAAAATAAGATTTGAAATTTATTTTGACATATTAAAAAATTTTTGGTGTCATTTTTGAAGTAAGCTTTGATTTTTGTTTTTATTTATTTACCGTCTCGCCTCCTGAACGGTAAGTGAAGCACATCACTTACCGACGCTAGTCACATCACTTGCCGTTCAGTAATTTGTAAATAAGACTTAGTGTCTTGGAAACACTATCGGTAATAGCTATTAACATACCTAGGAATGTTATGCACATCATAACTGCCGCAGATCTAAGTTTGAAATCCGAGCTCGTACAGCGAGGATTTTAAGACATCTAAAGCTTGTTATGATTAATAACATCCGTGGTTTGTTCAATAGTTTACCTGTTTCAGAAAATTAAAACATATTGATATAACAAAATCTAATGGCTTCTTCCCTTCCCATATTAGAACAAGGTAGAAATACAAAGTGTACTAAACAGTTTAGTAAAACTGTTTCTCTCAAAAAGTATTTTAATCGCAAGATATTACATTTTAAATTTGAGAATTTCTACAAAATAGTATATTAAGTATTAATAACGGTAAGGACAGTTTACCGATCGAAGACAATGAGCGAAACGAAGGTCCCAATTTTGTTGAGAGATCGGTAATTCCTTAACGTTCGTGATACTTATACTATTTTTTGTCAGATCGACACACAAAATTTAAAAGAAAAATAAGATTTGAAATTTATTTTGACATATTAAAAAATTTTGGTGTCATTTTTGTAGTAAGCTTTGATTTTTGTTTTTATTTATTTACCGTCTCGCCTCCTGAACGGTAAGTGAAGCACATCACTCACCGATGCTAGTCACATCACTTGCCGTTAAGTAATTTGTAAATAAGACCTACTGCCTTGGAAACACTATCGGTAAACATAAAAAATAATCCGATCGTGCAAAAACGTATTTAATTAACTTACTATTTAATAAACATCTAATGGCTTCTTCCCTTCCCATATTAGAACAAGGTACAAAAAGGTTTTAAAATTTTCTGAATGATAGTATTTGAGTCGAGGATCCACACATACACACACACACACACACACACACACACACATACACACACACATACACACCACACACACATACACACCACACACACATACACATACACACACACATACACATACACACACACACACACACACACACACACAACACACACACTTGCACAACACTCACACACACACACACACACACACACACACACACACACAACACACACACACACACACACACACATATGCACAACACTCACACACACATACACACACACGCGCACCCACACATACACACACATACACGCACACACATAATAATAATAATTTTTAGATGATTTTTTTACTTCCGGTTGTCCAATTGTTACCAAAACTTAATCAACTCTTCCCATTATTGTTAGATTGAGGAATCCGTAGTTAAAAATGTCTTAAGTCTTATAGTATTTGAGAAATCGTGGATCCAACATCCACACATCCACACACACACACACACACACACACACACACACACACACACACACACACACACACACACACAAACACACACACACACACACACACACACACACACACACACACGAACACACACACACACACACACACACACACACACACAGAGAGACATCATCGTGAAAATGATAAATTGGATTCTAAGGACCTTAAAACGTGTTAATTCCCAAAATCTCGATATGCGATTTTTAGTACGATCCCTATACCTCCCTTACCAAGGGTAGCGGGAGGTAAAAATTAATATATATGATTGTAGGTATAAGGCGTGATATATATTTCGAATAATGTTTTATTCAACGACCAGCGAAAATAAATCTAAAATATATTTATCTTTAACCTGAATATGTCGGAACGAAATCAATCTTTCTAGTCGTTTGAATAAGATTGGAATTGAATTCTATATATGCTATAATATAAATCAAATAATATCATCTGTATTATAAATATAAATAAATGTATCATGATCACATTAAAGTAATTGATTCAATATTCTGTAATATTTGTTTAAGAAAAAATATTGAAATCCCTACGAAACCCTTGGTAAATGTTCAGAGTTAATATGATGGGATTTCGATTAAGCCAATAACTTTCACCCTCGGATATTTCCGGCTTGCCCCGCCTTTTTCCTGTTAATATTCACGTACGCCACTGCCTTTCTGTCTTCGCTCTGTGTCGGAAATAGAGTGAGAGTCTTACCTACCCATTTTCCAACAGATGCGAATTAAGATAGCAGAATATTCCACGCGTAATCTTCTTTTTTTATTTCGATCTCGCGCCGTTGTTTAGATACTTGGGGGTTTCTTTACTCGACCGATTCGCCGTATAGAGGATAATTTAGTCTCGGTAAGATTTGGAAATAAAAAAAGTAACAAAGGGAAATAAAAATAAGGGAGATTTTGTGGTTTCGCTATATACAAACAATTCTAACGTTAAAAAATTGGAAGTGAAACATTACAAGTGCTGGTGTATGAGTTTTCTCTAAGACTTCGCCATTACTCAATTATAACTGTTTATTCCTCAAAGTGTTGAAGGTACAGTAATTTGCTTTAAAACAGTCCAATCAATGTTACCAACGAATTGTATTGATTAAGATTTTAACCTCATCCATTCAGTAGTGTCGTAAATACTGTTATTTTATTATTACAAAAATATATAATACAGTAAAAGCATTCAAAATTCAAAACTAAGTCAACTGGTAAGCTGGTAAGGTGCATTGTGTCAAGACAATGATAAAAACTATTATTCGTACGGCTATGAATTAAGATATTATATCTGAATTAATAATAGCTATTAACATACGTAGGAATGTTATGCACATCATAACTGCCGCAGATGTAAGTTTGAAATCCGAGCTCGTAGAGCGAGGATTTTAGGACATCTAAGGCTTGTTATGATTAATAACATCCGTGGTTTGTTCAATAGTTTATCGGTTTCAGAAAATTAAGGCCTTATTGATAAATACTATTTTTTGAAATTCTCTTATTATTGCTAGTTTCAGATAGCTATGGTTAACAGAATAATTATTTTGATATATGTCAATATGACAAATATTCAAATTATGTGCTTTGTTCCACATGTTTATTACTTTAGAATAAAGTAGACCGTATTTAGAACGATAGGCTAACGTTCATTATAAAAAATTATTATGGTGGAAATAGTTTTAGAAGAATACGTGATTTGTTTCCCATAAAGTACGAAAATACACCAATTCATATTATAGCAACAATTTCTAAACTTGTTAAAAACGTTGAGAACACAGCTAGTGTAGCTGTGAACGAAGGTAATGAAGGAAATAATAATAGAATACGTTATAACGAAGTGAATGAAGAAATGGTATTGGCTATGATAAATCAAAATTCTACGTAGTTGATACATTTGGAATTGGTTTATTATTAAATGGTATACCTAATAAAAAATGCGTATTAAAATTAAAAGTTGTTTGTTTTTATTTAAGTTTTAAGTTAGATTAACGCATGGTTGACGTTTATAAATAATTTTTGACAACCAGAAAAAAATAAATTCCATGGCTATTGCTACAAAATAGAAATTTTGAAATTTATTTTCTGTATGTATTAATGAAGAGCATTATATTTTCATTTTATTTTATTTTAATTTTGTAGACCGTTGTTGACAAGTCAGTATGGTAATAATATTACCATACAGATACAGTTATTACTTAGTTACCAGCCTACTTTTGTACATGTAAACAATGGAATAATATCCTGAAACCGGTAAATAAACTTATGTTACAGCGAAAGTATTGTCAACAACGTGCGTCGTTTTAAAATGGAATGTCCTAAGTCGAAACAATAAGAATTTTTGAAAGACAAGCGTGTTATCCTTATCGCACACGTTTCTAGTCATTGAAAATGAGAGAGATAAATGTATGCCAATTTGTTAATTTGTTCATGATACAGATGACAGTGATCCGACTTCTTTAAAAAAAAAATATTCTTCTAAAATATAAGTTCATTTCTCTCAATTACTTATCCAAACTGCTAACTCACAAACATCCAATTAATCACAATTAAATTTTAACTTAACTGTACTATACGTACACAAACTACTTATGTAAGCTGGCCACTTTAATTGTCTACCTAAATCGTCCACGCAACCTGCCCACCTAAAATGCCCACGTAACTTGCCTATCCAAACTGCCCACGCAACCTGACCACCTAAATTGCCAGCGCAGTTTTCCTACCAAAATATAGATTGCTGTCCCTTGCTGAATTCAGTTTATATAGGTATAGAGTAAAGTCGGTGAATGTGGAATAGTCATCTAATGTGGAATAGATGCTTTTTGAAAAAATGGTACACGACATCTTCGATCTAATAGCACAAATGCACGTGTGTAGGGGAGTTATTACCTACATAGAGACACCAATTTAACTACATTTTGTATAACATCAAAAACCTTGAAAAATAGTATGAGTGCCTGCTAAGCTTTTTAAGCAAGTGTAAAGATACGTAGTTTTATTACTGATTGTGTGGTCGAAAATACGATTTTTTTGCAACTGCAGTGTGGATAGGGGTTTGGGGATGTAGGCTAGACTTAAAAAATATTTTTCAATCTAATTCCTAAATGAAATTCGATGGCGGGAATTTAATGTCAACAAATCCGCTAATGTGGAATACCAAGGGGTATGCCAATGTGGAATATTCCAAATTAGCGAAAATGTTATAATATGAGTAGATAACTGTTCTTGGTTTAGGAAAATGTACCAGAAAAGTATACCTAGCAAGAAGCAAACATGCAGAAGGCAGTGCGGAATAATATAGTTTATTTTGTTACATTCTAATAGCATACTCATTTTATTTTTGTTTATATTTTCGATAAGAAGGAATAAATAATTTAAAGAACATATTTCCATGGATTTCCGAATTTTCTTATACTGTGAAAGTAAGTATGGTTATGTGGTATATATTCCACGTTAATTCACTATGGTATTCCACATTACCATCCCTTTTTCAACAGGTGTAAAAATTTCCATTTTGAAGAAAATTGCTCTTATAAATGAATCATTTTTGATAATCAACCTGAAAGTGTTACTATTTTGTAAAGTATATTTTAAATGGCCTATATACAATATTTGATGATTAACCGCCATCTTCTCGCATGTTTTTTTCAATGAAATAACAATGGTATTCCACATTCACAGACTTTACTCTATTATTTTTTGATTCGTTGATTTATGTTTTTTAAATGTTTGTACACTCTATATATCCCAGTTGATCCTCACGTCATCAATTTCTGATGCAAGAATTACAAAACTTTTATCTAGCATGTCTTTGTCGTACAAACATTGCATATATGAGACTTTTATTCACTATCTCATTGTCATCCGTGTTTAGGAGGGGTATAAGCTATCTCCGTCTAACCAACGGCAAAAAATGAAATAGAAACTGTATTGTAACTGAGGTAGCGAGTGTCATTTTCAAATATTTGAATTATTTGAATGTTCATGTCATTCTGTCATTCATGTGATTAAGGTGATTTTGGCGTCAATAATAATTTGTGCTATTGTGCTGCGTTGTATGTTGATAATTTTGTTAATTCTTGTGATTATACATATTGTGCATTTTGCTATTGGAAAGACGGTGTTTCTAAGACAATCATTGCAGTATATTGCTTTTGGGCTATAATTAGATATTATACTTATATCTATCATATTTCAGTTTTTACCAGTTTTGACATTACATCATAATTATTCAATTGCGAAATATGTAAGTGTCACTTCGGATTTTGATGAATAATAATATTCCCACAGTAGGTATATGTTATAAGTATTAGCGAACAACAAAATTATTGCAAATAAAATATTGAAAATGTCAAACATGACAAAGTTCTGTCATACTCCACCTTATATCAATCAATAAAATTAAAACCCCATAATAAAAATATGGTAACAATATGACGTCATCAATTCTCTCCCACCCCTGGCGATTTGAACCATATGTTTACTATTGATGACGTGGGGATCAAGTCGTGGAAACGGACTTTATGCGTGTATGCATATATTAAAGTATGTGGTGGTAGTGTATAAGTTTTGCCCTAATTTGACAGTAGAAGAACAATGTGTAATATAAAAGAATTTTATTATTTCAGGGTAGCCCTAAATGTTCTTAATGGCTCATAAAAAAAGAATGCGGTTCAATAAGTTTTCTATAACATAAAAGTCCCGAAAATAATGACACGAAAGTTATTACTTATTTTTCAGAAGTCCTTTACTTGTTGCTGTCTTTCTCCTTTTCATCATTACTAATGCAATGTTTAATTTTCATTTTATAAGTTTACTATTAATATCGTCTGATTTCTCATTCATTTTATTATTGGTATAATTTAACTTTTTCCAATCGCAAGCAATTTAAAGCAATGCTGATTTATCTTCGGAAGGAGAAAACTGATAACTTCCCCTTGAAATGACTTTTATCTTTATCGAGAACGCTTTTTATATTTTCAACAGTCCTTGGCGTCATCGCGTTTTGATATATTTTGTTCAATTTCAAAACATACGTTACACGACGGGTATTAAAGGTTTTCTAGTTTTCATAGTATTTTTACCTACCGCTTTATCTCCAAGTTGTTGGACTCGGCAGTGTAAGAAAGCAGTTTGCCCTACTGCTGTGGTAACATTTCTTTGTACGTTGAATTCAAAATATGGGTAAGAGGAGATGCCATTGCCCATATCCAAATCGCTCGAATCCCCGGCATCCACTTGACCATGAAGACGCCTGATCTGGTGCAGCGATCGGACACCTACAAAAAATATATATTATTGGACAGGGACACTGACTTGTAAAAGAGAAACCAGTGGAGAAAAAATATTAAAATTTTGATTCTGTACTAGCTCAGGCTCAATACAGTTCGTCAGGTTTACATCTTTAACAAACAAATTATAACATACGCAAATGGTGAATTTTTTTTACAAATTTCTTTCGACTTTTGTTAAAAACTGAATATGTTATTTAAATATTCCATCATTTAATATTGGGTTACATCGCCTTTATTAGTAATAACAGCTTTAATTCAATTACGCATTGTATCTAAAAGCCCTGCACATTCTTCTGTTCTTGAGTAGTTATATCTGCTATGAAACCTTATTCATGAAAGAGGACTATTCAAGGTCATTTGTGCGAAGAAAGAATACACAACATTTTATAGCAGTAGCTTAGCAACATTTTGTATTAGAAAGAGAAAGATTATTTGACTTATGTCTATTTAATTTATGTGGTGCGACAGATATACCTTAATAGCGGCGTTACTTTCTAACACACTATAAATAATAATGACGTATGTCGTAGAATTACAGATATCTAATTATCTACTACACTGCCCTATGTGCTAATATTTACCTAGTGGCATTGACGTTTAAATCAAATTATTATTCCTTGGTTTACAAGTTAAGTCAATGTTTTTGTATTTTGCAAAAACATAAGAGAAGAACATAAATCTTTCAGAAAGGCATTATTTAGAAAAAAACATAATTTTCAAATAAATTATTCTTATTTTTTCAGTTAAAATGTGTCCATAAATATTTCATGTTGTACGCCTATGCATACAAAATGCAATGAAGTTATCTGCAAGTAATATTATATCAGGCGGCTCGTAATTGACCTTGAATAGTCATTTTTCGTGAATAATATTTTATTTAACAGTGACAGCTGAAAACTTGTGCTGGACTTTTGTAATATGTTTCATTAACCATACAGTAGTGAGTATTTAGAACACGATCAGTCGGTCTCTCAGACTGGGTGTTCCTAATTACGATTTTTAACAATCATTATGGTGTTTTGAGATTAGAATAATATCTAGGAGTCCATCTAATCAAATTTAAATATCCTTTACGATATACTGAATCGTAAACCTCTTATTAGAGAGCTCTGTTTCTAATTGTAAAAATATTTACGGTCTGTTAAAACCATAGCTACATGTATACAGATTTATTTATTCATTATTTCACTTCGCGATATGTTTCCAAAGACTTTTCGATCAAATAGTTTAATATATTGTGTTGTGATTCCAATATTTTTTTAAAAATTATTCACGATTCAGTATTTTATAAAACATTGTACAATGTTCAACCGTTACCCGAAATTTACGTGCTCGCACGGATAACAAGCTGGCTTCGCTCGCTCGTTAGGTACCGTGCACGCACTGAAAGTTCTGAGTAACGGTCTTGCAATGTAAATTACTATTACGTATACGTATATAATATTTTACATATTTCTTGCAACCGGTATTTTGATTTTCTTAGGCAAATTTGTCGTGGTCGGTCTCATAGACCAGGTGCGCAGGTGTTGTAACAGCTAGTAGAGTCGGGAATGACATCATTAGCTGCATTAAGTGCAAAATTAAATGAATAAATGGAAAACGCTAGAGATTATTGTAAGGCTATATTTAAGATAGTCCAAAAAAAATTGTAGAAATTTCTTACTATTTGTGTAGGTATATTTAATTTGTTGAAAATGCAAAACGGCCAAACGATGAGTCTGGGCTTGTATTATTATGTATTTAAAAATGCAGTACCTGTTACAAATTTCAAATGAGCAATCTATTGCTCAAAGGTATCGCATTACCCGATAATTTGCTAAATAAATTGCGGCAAGTGCAGTAATTCGATCAAACGGTCTAGATTTAATCACCAGTCAAAGTGACCACAACCATTGGCTAAACTGTGGTGGTTTCTATTACTCAACAATGTCATTGCTATTCAGTTAAACCTTCGTTATTTAATTTTGTAAACATCCATTTTAATATCTCCCTCTCGGCAATTTCTTTCAATTTGAGAATCTTAATATCCTTCTTAGCAGATAATCGCCAGTAAATATTCCAGCCAGATAAAATGGAGTCGTTTAAGTAATTAGAAATGTCCGAAGGGGATCGTTACATTTTTTGCCAGTAAAGTTGCACATCCCTAGAGGGCGTTAGTTAGCGTACGGTTAAGTTTGAGTTAGACAGGGATGTTTACACAGGAAGCTAGTCAGGCAGCTATTTGCCTTCACCTTCAAAGGGACGCGGTATTGACTTATCCGAATTTGGGGAGGGTTTCTTTAAGATGGGGCAATTATGTGAAGTTGCTGCCACCGCAAATTTTAGGGATGGAAATAAATCGCTTGTTAATAATATTACTGTTCATTATTTCAGCCTTCACTTCGTGATGCATTTTAATACAATAAGTTTAAATAAAACACTAACTTTGTTAACATCACTTTTATTATTTATATTATTAGACAATAAATACAATAAATTTATTACATTCGAATTTATTTGTAAGTTTAAAATTTATATTTTAAATTAGACGTAAGAAATTTGTAGAAATATCTCATCTTTTTAGAGATGGAAATAATAAATTGCTCGATGAAACTGATGTGGCCAGCACATTACGTTCCGTCAGTTTTATGTATTTTGTATACAGCGAGTTCCTTCCAAAATATTCTATATTTCTTGTACATTACCTTCTGCCAGTTGTATGAATTTTGTACAAATTCCATACAGAAACTTTCTAGCAAAAGATCCTATATTTCCAGAAAATTATAAGACAAATATACTGCCAATTGCACATGACACTGACATCTTTCAATCATAATTTTATTAATATAGTAGCTGTTTCCAAAGTTCTATAGCATAGCTGGCTAATTTATGAAATTTAATTTCTTTATAATTTTTTAACTCTATATCCATTTAATATAAAGTATATGTGAAAATATATGAAAAAATGATATTTAACAGCGTTTCATCAAGAAAAACTGTTAAAATTTTGAAATGAAGGTACTTCCGGTTGTCCAATTATAACCAAAATCTAATCAGCTCTTCGTATGGACGTAGCAAAGAGCAATACGAAAGAATTATAATTTTTGGAATTGTAGTATTAAAGTTATCGAAGGAGAATTTTTTTCACAGACACACACACACACACACAAACACACACACACACACACACACACACACACAAACACACACACACACACACACACACACACACACACACACACACACACACGCACACGTGTAGACATCATCGTAAAATAGTAAAATCGTATGTTAAGGACTCTAATATGTGCTTATTCATCAAAAGCTCATCACCGAATTTTTTAACCAAAGACAATAACTTCCTTACGTAAAGGTGACGGAAGATAAAAATTGTGTTAATGCTAATATCTTATAGGGGTCTCGTGGCCGCATGCTTGAGTGTCTGGTCGCGAATCTGGGGAACCGGATTCGATCCCGACCGACGCCAAATATTTCGAATTTTAAATGGTACAAAATTGACACCTGTGGTGCAGTTTCCACGCCAGCAATGACTGCCCGTGAGGTGACGCCTGGTAAACTCCCGCACGGTACAAATATATCATTGTCATGACCGATATCTGCGTACAAAGCAGATTGGCACAACCAGCAAAGGGTAATATGCCGTGATGATATATTTATTTATTCTAACATCTTGTAATGTTCTATATTACAAACTGTTTTTATTTATTTGTTGGTTTCTTATTTAATAACTTTGAAAGATAAAAATGGTATTTAAATCTTTTTGATTATAATGCTCCATTCATTTTCCTAAATTCATCTACGTCTTTTCAAGTGCTTGAATTAAATATTACGTAGTCTTTACAATTCCGAAACAAAGAGAATGTTCTGAACGAATATGAGATGCGAGGCAGCCGAATGAATAACTGTATGCAAGCACCTCGCACTACAAGTAGTGAATTCATTGTTCTAACTTTATGAATAAATGAGAAGATTATGGTATAATTTGTTGGAGCACCAAATCATATTCTTTCTATGTGTTAAATATATTCATGTTTTCTTCAATGCTGGTTCATTATTCATTCATATCAATGCACCAATTTGAATAGAAAAACGGTGAAAGCAGTCAGACAGAGTTAATGATTTAACACGCTTGGTTCTCATATGAAGCGTCAAATACGATTTTTGTATCTCCGTATTTATTTTTCTCCCATTTGTATTGAGATGTTTACTTGGTTGCTCATATGTGAAATTTATTCAATCGTGGAATAACATTCGGATCGGAATATCTGTTCTAATACAAACAATAGGGCACAATCTTTTTCATTTTGTTGGGTGACTTTTTAATAGCTTTTTGAGCTAAAGGGAATGCAAGTACTTCTTAACTCCATTCAAAAAGACATGTTGCTTGCACCATGCACGCAAAATGTTTCCCGCCTGCAATTCTATATTGAAGTTATCTTGGCAGCCTTTGAAATGTAGTCATATATATGTTTAATAATTATTTATTTGTTTGGGAGAGGTCAGCTAACCCTAAACATCTGGATCTTTTGTTAAACGAAACTTGCCGTATAATTACCGGTTATTTAAAACCAACAACAGTTAACCAATTATACCTGCTTAGCGGCATAGCTCTACCTAAAGTTAGACGGTCGACGGTCAGTATGGTAGAGCGCTGCAAACAGTTACATGATTCTCGACACCCAATGTTTGGCAAAGCATCACCTCGGTCACGTCTAAAATCTAGACACAGTTTCCTGTCTTCAATGCATCTAATGACAGAGACCAAGACTGCAACAAGACGCTTAATGTGGGGTCAGACATTAAAGCCAGAAGATAAAGCAATGGGTATCCTTCCAGATGAGAAACTACCACCAGGTAATGATTAGAAATGGCTCATTTGGAAATCATTAAATCGTCCACGAAGTCAAGTAGGCAAATGTGAAGTAAACATGTTCAACTGGGGGTACCAAATAGAACCCACTTTATGTCATCGTGGTCAAGAACAAACCCAACTGCTCACGTGCGCCAACTTAGAAGAGGAATGCACGAGGGAAGATCTGGCTAAGGCAACACCAGCTGCTATAAACTGTGCAATTTTTTGGATGAATACTATTTAGATAGATCAGTTTTTGCTGACGGTTTTTCCTCTGGCATGAAGGAGAGAATCTTCGGAGAAGATGCATTCTCTCCGTCCTGGTTAATGCCGGGCGATGCATAAGGCCTATTTCCATAATTTCTAAATTTGAGTATTTATATGGTTATAACAACAAGCTCAGCTAACTCACTCCATGTGGTTCGGATGCGGTATTTCGCTATCGAAAATCGGTTACTTCAGTATCTAATGAAAAATATTTGTTGTAATGTTTTATATATTTATTGTGTATTAATTATTTTTATTATGTATATGGTTTGGACACGAATAATAATAATAATAATAATAATAATAATAATAATAATAATAATAATAATAATAATTCTTTAAAACAAAATCACCAACATCAACATCATTATCAACATCGTTCAATAATGCATTCGGTGTCTGCTTTTGTAAATTATCCTTTACAATAAGTTCTCCCTTATTGTCCTGCTCTTACCCTCTCGTCCTGTGGAAGGAATGAGGAGGTCCTTCCCCTTAGATAATATTCCACAGATGATGTAGTGCCGCCTTAACTTAAACCGGTTATCGATGGTTCCTTACCAGACGCCCGACTTTAAATTATGGCCAGATTTCGGTGTCCCTGATATTCTGTTTAAAGTTGAACAAAATGTTTGCTCGACCTCGATAAATATCACCAGGATTTATTATTAGGAGAAAACGATTCAAGACACGATACCTTTCATTGAATAAAATTTGTGAATTATGATACTGCGATTAAAGCAAACTTTTCAGTCCTTTATATACACCGATCATAAAATAAAATTGATTATCTTGACGTGAAAGAAATTAACTGCTGGTTTAATTATCACAAACTTTCAGAGACAAAAAATTTGAGAAATTTGATATTGAACGAAGAACTTCAAATGCTTTTACCCTTTCGTTTTAATTTAAAATATCTATAACACGTTTTAAATATAAAGTAATTTTTTTAAAAAATGCCCTGTCAAGGTTATCTATGAATTGTATGATTTAAAATTGTAGCTCCGCCCATTCTGTCAAATTCAGTAGTGGCGTTTATTTACTACTGGTAACTTATAATTGTTTTTATTTATTTGGATAAAGTGTAAATATTAGACAATTATTATTAATTAAAATAAGTGTTTATTAAACTATAATGAAAATGGAAAATTTGGAAATGATCGGACACGCAGTCTAATGTAAATAATTTATTTCCTGGCCTACGTTTCGACTGTTAATACAGTCTTCCTCAGGGCTAGAAATGGTCAATGATTCTAGCCCTGAGGAAGACTGTAGTAACAGTCGAAACGTAGGTCAGAAAATAAATTATTTACATTAGACTGCGTGTCCGATCATTTCCCAATTTTCCATTCTGCTACCAGTCGATCATCGTGCTCCACATATAATGAAAATGACTATTACTAATATTAAACAATTATTACAAAAATCTAATTAAGACTAAAACTAATTTACTATTTAACACTAACACTATTTATTTATTTCCACTACGTATTAATGTCACTATATATTTATTCAACTGTCCGCCTACCGACCTCCACAGCGTCTATATACTCAACTGACTCAACAGCGTCTGTATATTCAACTGCTCGGACAGAAGTCACCTCTTTCACCACAATATCTGTCTATTTATGTAACTAACAGTCTAGCTTCCACAGCTTCAGTATCACCGACTGTCTGTATGCCACAATTTTTCACCACTTCCACTTGCCGTTATTGTCCTCGTATACCTAGCTTCTCAATACTCTTCAACACTACCGAGTATTCTCTTTTACAGCTATCCCGGTATACCAGTAACTTTCCGACTAGCCGTTATTGTCCTTGTACACTATAGCTTCCCAATACTCGTCAACACTATCGAGTATTCACATCCACAGCTATCCCAATATACCAGTAACGTCCCGTGTATCTACTCGACACTAACTGCATATGCTCACTACGATACTGCTGTGCTTCACTAACACTCTATGTGAAAGTCTCTATATGTCTCTCCATGTAACTAACTAACTCCTGAGCATAGCTGCGTCTGTTTTATACAGCATTAACTTCCAGAGAGGTCTAGAATGTTCGACCGCATAATAACAATGAACACAAAAGCTTCAGGCGACCGGAAGTAATTAAACACGTCGCGCCTAGTTTGTTTACGTTGACCGGCTGCTAGCGCGATTGCGTCATCGCTATACTTAGACGCTTGTTCAGCGTAGCAGCGGGGCTCACGCGTTACATTATTATAAAAATATATGTTACAGTAAAAGCATGTAAAATTTAAAATTAAGTTACGTGGTAAGTTTATCATCAAATGTAAAACCAAATATGCGATAAATAAAATACTGACACAGTATCAGTTACAGTGACAGAAAATAACGTTATTCGTAGGGCTTTTAACTAATAAATAAACGTACGTTACAGCTAAATTATTGATAACAACGAGCATCGTATTAAAATGGAATGTCCTAACTTAGTCGAAACAATATGAATTTTTGAAAGACAAGCGTGTTATATCCACGTAGTCTTTGCAAATGAAATATATAAGTGTATGCCAATTTGTTAATTCGTTCATGATACAGATGCCCTAGTTCGGACATCTTTAAAAAAATACTGTATATTTCAAATTTTAAATGTCCGGTCTGTTTTTTAATTAATTTGTTATTATTAATGATACCACTGCAAAATGTTATTTTCCATGTTGTTTCTATGTATCTCCACCTTTCTTGTTTCCAACGTCGCTAGGCGCGTCTGCTTTGCTTAGCATACCACTTTAAAACCTTCACATCAAAGGAAGAACGAAACAGATGACGCTCTACGTCGGATATGACGTAGAAGATGTGGATATAATGGCGATGACCGGATGTGATATATCGCGGTGTTTTGTTTTTGCTAGTTGAATGCGACACATGCTTCTCTATCGCAGTTTAATACTGGAGATATAAATTATGATAGTTTGGGATAGTTTTACGAAATAGTCATCATCATTTTAACTGGGAAGTTAGAATGAAAATGTAAAATTAATGTATTTGTTTATTCTGCGAGAGATAGTAATTAAAAATATACTAATATAAAATCGGCAGGTTGGTAATAATATAATTTACTAGTCATTCACTAGGACACGGAGGACGCGTTCTCTCGAGCTTACTGGAAAACCGTTGGCAAAACCCTGGCAGAGAAGTGACTTTTGATGGAATTGCTTTAACCAAATCGTCTCTCGTATATTCTTCTTCTAAGTTGTCGAACGTGAGAAGGCGGAACATTGTTTATATATATATATATATATATATATATATATTTAAGCTACATTCACAGCTACTTTTTTAATGCGTAATGATAATGCATAAGACATAACTTTAATACATAGTGCTAAAGCGTAAGGTTAAGAAAAACATATCATTTTCTGCAACAAAATTTAATTGATAGTTGACATCTGTACTTATTCCAAATTACCTGCCAAAATTTAAGTTTATCATGGCAGGATAGGATTGCTGAAGCATATTTCCTTGTTTAATTTTATTTGAGCATATGGTATTACAAATGTAGCACTAGATGCAGCTATTTGATTTCTTCGAAATTGAAGATTTTAAGATTTCTCGCAAATTTATTTTGACAGCTGTCATAAATTTACTTAATGCATAATGCGTATGCATAAAAGTTTGGTGTTTGCAAACATTTGTTGCTATGCATTGTGTTTATGCATTATGCGTTAAAATTAAAACTAGCTGTGGATGGTCCTGTGCGTTACCATATAACAAACTTCGTTACGCATTATCAATTAGCATTATGTATTAACGTTATGCATTAAAAAAGTAGCTGTGAATGAAGCTTTACTTTGCTGGAAACTGTATTAAGTTCCATTTCATATAACTATTGTTCTATTTACTATTTTCTTTTTAAAACGTTACCATTATTAATTTTAAATTATGACATTTATCTATCAGTTACATACATTTGAGATCTGAACTCTGTAACCAAAGAGTTATGTTTGTTTAAAGCGTATGCTCCGGGATTTAAATTATAGATAATTTTATAAATTTATCCATAAAATATACAGAAAAAGTATTAATGCAAACTTGTAGAAAATTTAGTAATCTTTAATTTTTATAATAACATAAATCTTGAAAATTTAAAGGTATTTTTCGAAGACTATCTATTTTGAGCTTCAAGTAAAGTGCCATTGCCGGTTATCTGATTTACATCAAAATCTAATGGCTTCTTCCTATATTAGAATAAGGTAGAAATACAAGGTTTCAAAATTTTTTTAATAATAGTATTTGAGTTAGAGTGGAAGATCCACACATACACACACACGCACGCACACACGCACACACTCTCTCACACACACATACACACACACTCTCTCTCTCACATACATACACACACACACACACAGACATCTTCGTGAAAATGTTAAAACTGGAATCTAAGGGCCTTAAAACGTGGTCATTTACCAAAATCTCGATATGCGCTTTTTAGCACGATCCCTATACCTCTCTTACCAAGGGTAGTGGGAGGTAAAAAGTATTTCGAAACAATATCACCAGCTTTAATATTTAAACACAGCTAACCTATAAAATTTATATATCTTCTCCCGATGTCTTTCCAAAGTTTTAAACCTCATATTTTTGCTAAATTCGGAACAAAGTATGCCGTAGTGTCATTTGTAATTTATATAGGCATTGGTTAAAAAATCAATAAAGCTTTTATGTAATATCCAATAAATCAAATGAGAATATAGTATGAAGAGGGATCATACAGAATTTAATTAATAAATATCGGTTTGAAATAGTGGTGTAATTAATTTGTCTAATTAAAAAATCATTTGTTTTTATCATACAACTGTTATTATTCATTATTGATAACGACAAAACCATGGATTAACATTGCACCATTATCCGGGCCTAATTTATTGTTCAAGAGATAATTTCAGCATGAGTTTTATTTCGGTTTTAGAAATTAAAGTGCTTTGCTTTTGTGTTAAGTTCTGTATTCAGTGTGTATAGTAAAATCTACATTGCAAGACATATGGAACAATACGCTAATAGAAGGATGTACAGTCTTTGTGAGTACAATGTCTAATAGAATTAAAGCTGTTATTACTAATAAAGGCGATGTAATCCAATATTAAATGGCGGAATACTTAAATAACACATTCAGTTTTTGTAAGTTATTTTTTATTACGAATATCGAATTTATTGTGTGAGGCGATAGCAGAGGAGAATAAACTATATGAGTAATAAAAAATACTTCAGTCCTGAGATATACATTATATTTTTTTCTAGGTGTACTCCTTGCGATTTTTTCAGTTTTTGACGATTTTAAAGAATGTTTAATAATAAATGTATCGGTTGGACTATTTTGATAAAAATTGGTATACTTATGGTTTTTGGTACGAGGAATTTACTGGTGAGGTCGTTAAACGTGTACCGCACACCTATTTTTGGGTACGAGGATGGTGTGGTTTAAAAAAGGGTGGAAATTTAAAAAAAATTAAAAATTCTAAAAATTTGTATTTAGTAGTTTGAAGGGTTTAGATTTAAGATTTTAAAACCACAGGTCGATATCTCTTTTTGTGTCCGAGATATTCATCCTCAAAACTTTGCTCAAAAATGCTCATTTTTGGGTCATATCCCAAAAATGGTCAATTTTACACCGCTGGCGATATCACCATTAGATTCTACGAGCAAAATTACATAAGCATACCAATTTTCATAATTTTTGAACAACTATTACAATCTCCAAAAGGAAAAGTCTGAAAATGGCCAAAAATCGCAAAAAATCTAAGGTACCCCTTACGATTTTTTCAGTTTTTGACAATTTTAAGGAATGTTTAATAATTAATGCATCCGTGGGAATATTTTCATGAAAATTGGTATACTTATGTTTTCTGGTACGAGGAATTTAATGGTGAGGTCGTTGAAGGACTACCGCACACCCATTTTTGGGTATAAAGGTGGAGTGATTTAAAAAAGGGAGGAAATTTTAAAAAAATTAAAAATTCTGAAAATTTGTATTTAAGTAGTTTGAAGGGTGTAGATTTAAGATTTTAAAACCACAGGTCGATATCTCTTTTCGTATCCGAGATATTCATCCTCAAAACTTTGCTCAAACATGCTCATTTTTGGGTCATATCCCAAAAATGGTCAATTATACACCGCTGGCGATAACACCATTAGATTCTACGAGCAAAATTACATAAGCATACCAATTTTCATAATTTTTGAACAACTATTACAATCTCCAAAAGGAAAAGTCTGAAAATGGCCAAAAATCGCAAAAAATCTAAGGTGTACCCCTTGCAATTTTTTCAGTTTTGATGATTTTAAAGAATGTTTAATAATAAATGTATCCGTCGGAATATTTTGATGGAAATTGGTATACTTATGTATTTTGGTACGAGGAATTTACTGGTGAGGTCGTTGATGGTGTACCGCACACCCATTTTTGGGTATGAGGGTGGTGTGGTTTAAAAAAGGGTCGAAATTAAAAAAAATTAAAAATTCTGAAAATTTGTATTTAATTAATTTGAAGGGTGTAGATTTAAGATTTTAAAATCACAGTTGACCATTTCATTTAATAATTTCAATAGCTCTTATCGAATTTTGATGAAATGGATTCTAAATCAGGAAACAATATTCTTTGGCATGAACAAAACAATTGAAAAGGGATTTAAGAGTGGTAATGCTATCTAGGGAATTTCTCACAATAAATCCAAGATTTCTGTAACTACAAGTGACTGAGTTGTTAACGTATAATGAAAAATTAAACTTAGGATCAAATAATACTTGCAAATCCCTTTAGTGCTAACTCTACACAATTGATTGAAAGAATGTTTGCAATATGTATATTTTTTTTTATAGAAATATAGTTTAATTCAAGTTTGACAGGTGAGTATGTAAAGTTAAAATTAAATTATTCGAGTAGAAATTTTTACCATTTGCGCCTGTTTCATAATAATTTGTTTGTTGAAAATATGTACCAGCTAAATTATTCGGAACCTGGGATCGTTTATATTTTGAATTAACAATATTGGTATTGTACAAACTTTATCAATATTAACGTCATCGCCATTTATGCCTCAATTTTATATGCAAACTTCGGAAACGTGTGAAGTATTTCTTGATAGGGTATTACGGAAACAACATCGATAGTTTTTGTATTTTTGTTTGTGATACCGATAAAAGATATTTGTAGGATGTAACCAGCCATAGAATCCGCAATAAATTATACAATTGTACCGTGAAGTGGAGTCAGAATCAGCAAGCAGAGCAAGCGATAAATTTAAATATTCCTACCGAATCTGTCGTAAGGCGTTACGTGTTCCTGCGAATTTAAATGCATAGTTTATTTTGGATTTTATGAGTTCCCATTCCTCGTAAAATAACACTTTCGATGCAGATATAGTGGCAATTATATTCAAATTTTATTAGCGAGGCGATTCGTTAGGATTCAAGCGTTTTCCAAGTAGGTAATCTACGAGATAACAGGCAGATTAAATTATTGGTGCTACTTTAATTACGGTAGATTCAGAAGTAACACAATTATTATCAAACAGGATTCGTTTGGAAACCATTGAGGCTGGTGCTGACGAAATAAAATTTGGCTCGCCATAGAAAGTTTAAGCTTTTAAAAAGTGTGACGTTATTGGTTATATTTCAACAATTAAATTATGATAGGATCCATGTTCTTCTCGCATTTGTTTAAAAAGCCGAATCCACCAAGTGGATACTAAATAAAGAGTGTATATATATCTATATCATTTCAGACCTGTTCTCATTGGTGAAGTTTGTGACGTCAAACTAAATCATATACCTAAAGTTTGGACCTTGCAATGTTTAGCTTTATGATTTGGATTTAAGGTACATTCACAAATGAAAATTAGGTTTAGATTTATGCTTTATACTTTAGATTTAAAGAGTTTGGCCGCATAATATGTAATGACTCCATCCACATTTCAGAATTTAGGGTTTCTAAATCCAAATCATAAAGCTAAACATTGCAAGGTCCAAACTTTAGGTTTATGATTTAGTTTAACGTCACAAACTTCACCAATGAGAATGAGTCTGAAACGGTATAGGTATATACACCCATCTTTATTTAATATTCATTTGGTGTATTCGGCTTTTTAAACAAATGCGACAAGAACATGGAGACTCTCAAAACTTAATTGTTGAAATATAAAAAATAATGCCAAGCGAATGACAGTTTCACGGCGCACCTTGTTTTTGAAGCATCATAGATGTCTGTACATACCAAAACTAAATTAAAGTTAATTTAAACTTACATTTACGAATGACATACTTAAAGCTAAACAAAAATCATAAACCTAATTTTCATTTGTGAATGTACCTTTAGAGATCCTAAATTTTGAAGTGTGAATGGAGTCATTACATAATATGCGGCCAAAGTCTTTAAATCTAAAGTATAAACCATAAATCTAAACCTAATTTTCATTTGTGAATGCACCTTTAAGCTTGGCTTGGATTTTCAAGCTTTAAAATGTTTGACTTGGCTTGCAATTTCAAAAATTTTAAAACAGTAAACATGGCGTGATTTTTCACGTTTTTTAAAACAAGCCAAGCCAAACTTTCTAGCTTCAGCAATGAATTTCAATCAGTAATACCATTTACAGTATTACAGTCTTGTTAAGTAATCTCCCAAATTTAAATGGACCTGGTGAAGGTCTGTACAAGTCAAAATAATTTTACTGTTAGTTCTCAGACATCACCTAAGTTGTTTAGCTTCAATTATAGTACAACAAAGTATTTGGCACTCCAATTTACTTCACGCTGTATCATTTATAATATAACAGTCTTTTTAATTGTTCGTCCCAAAATTAAATGAACCTGGTAAAAGTCTAAAAAGCCCAAAATAATTTTATTGTTAGTTCCAAAACATCAAATAAGTACTTTAACATCAATTATGGTACAACGGTATTAATCATTCAAAAAATGCTTTGATCTGTACACCAACTATCCATGGCATCTTCATCATATTTTTTTAATAATATACGTTAAAAAAACTCTTATATTATTAGTATACTGGAAAATGAATATTGTAGATGCAGCAGTTTTAGGTGAACGTCTAAAGTCCAATACCTGTTCACAAATGATACCTTAAAGTACTGTTTAAGTATCGTTAGAAAAATAGACCATCCTTTTTTTATTCTCAAATTTTTGGTAAATTCTCGGTAATGTATTTAGTAGTATAATACTGGATTTATACAGCGTAAGCCGTAACGTAACGTACCGTGCCGTGGCGTATTGTAAGCTATCGTAACGCGTGATTTTTCTAGGCTATTTTATACAGAACTTTTACGGTACATTTTCGTAAAAAGTATACCAGTGCTCTGTCGATACAAGTATAGCGTATATTTGTATTTATCAGGTTCGTTAGTTTATTCGCAATGCACTATATTTCATATATATTTCCATTTAATATATTAATTCAAACTTTGACACATGACACATGTCGCTTATGTCAGTCAAAGTTACACAAGACACACTATTCGTAATGTAGTATTTTTTATATTTATATCCATTTAATTTATTAATTCCAACTTTGAGATAATTAGACACACAAAAACAGACTATAGCGCAGGGCAGTAATAATTTTCGTAGTATTGCAACGTACCATAACGTGCCGTAACGTAGAAAGATAAAAGTTGGCGATCTTTGGGTTTTTGACACGTTACGGCACGGTACGTTACGTTACGGCTTACGCTGTATAAATTCAACATAAACTCTGTAATTTACGCTTCATTTATATGTTTTACTATTAAATTCTGTATTTAAATAATAATTAAAGTACCTACTATGAATTGACAAAGGCATGGTTTAGTTGTCTAATGAAATACTGGCCATGAAAAAGCCTTTTTGTTACTAAAATTTATAAAGGTTTAATCTTGTTCCTTGTGAAATTCCCAGGTCCTTTGTGTTTGCGCACTGAAACACAAAACGGATATTTTGTTTTATTCCTGATACATTGTACAGAGTTTTTGTATCAACCCACTTATATTTTATTTTCAAACGTTATTAGCGTAAAGTTAATATAATTTAAAAACGTTTTGTCGTTCAAAGATGATCTTTAAAAGCATTATCATGATTGGTCTGTGTTTCTGGCATGAAGTCAAGTTCAGATAAATAATCGAGCAGCGTGTACTGTTTGACGTTTTTAATATCTGTCTACCTGAAAGATGTTCGCTTGCTGCCATCGTTTCTCGATGTTTCCCATTTATATTGCAAATGTTAATTTTAATATCGCGCCAGCAAACGAGGCGAAATTCTTCATAGCTTGTTTGACGGATGAAACGTTATATTAAAATATGCAAAGTAAAATACATTGCTTCCTACCTTGCGAATAATTATTACTTTCCTTTTGATTCCAGTGTTAATATTTCTACGTGCCAAAAGTAAACAAAAATAGGAAATTTATTTAATAGGCTTCATTGTGCTTAGTTCTGCATGTATGATGATGCATTTAAAATTGCTCTAATAAATGTTACTAAAGCTAATATTGATAATGATTTTAATTTGTATGCATTAATTGTTTGTAAAACTTGTGAAAATTGAGTTTAAAATTATGTACTATAACCAGACGATTTTGAAATTTAGGTCACTATAATTACAGGTATGTAGGCCATATTTGACGAGCAAATAAGTGCATCAATAATTGGTTTATCAATTTAATGGGCTAATCATGTTATTGCACTCTAAGACAATATTGATAATTGCGCTGTTATTGCAATTTGCAAACCACACATGATTTTAATAATAGTGAAAATCATGCTCCCTTTATAAGTTTTCCTCGTCCTACATAGATTGTAAAACATACGCAAATGTTGAGAAATTTTTACAAACATCTTTCGTAACTAAAACTATTATAATAACCCCTTAACTTTAAAATTAAGTTTAATAAAAACTAAATACGTATTTCGAGAACTAAGTTCTCATCATCAGTAGTACAACAAGGGAAAGTTAAACAGAGTAGTCAAGATTACTCAACATGTCAACCATGCAAGAGGTCCTAACAACAATCAGAGTTGTCAGGACCTCTGGCCTCTTAATGTTATTATAAATATTATGTGATGTATGTTGATATGTAAGACGGGATCGCGTGAGGAATAATTTAGTGTATGAAGAATGTATGGTTAGGGAGAATGTTGTTAAGAGAGTAGGAATGAGCCAGTTGAGATGGTTTGGTCATGTGGAGAGAATGAAGAGTGAACGGCTTGTAAAGCGTAAATATCTTGGTGAAATTGAGGGTGTTCGATTGCGTGGCCGTCCATTGTGTAAGTGGATGGATTAATAAGGTGCTAAAAGAGAGAAAGTTTCTGAGTAGGAAGAGAAGAAGAGCGTGTATGAATGCGATTATGAATGTGGCCGAGGTGAAAGAAGTGTGCTTAGACAGGAATGTGTGGCGAAGGATGATTGTTTCGTAACTATTATTGTGGTTGCAGTATTTCGCCACCGAAAATCGGTCACTTTAATATGTTTGAGTGAGGAATATTTGTTATATGATGTCGGTTAGTAAGAATGTTGTTGAAAGAGAGAGTGATTATTTTTGTGGTTGATGTTTAAATTATTTTTTCGGGTTTGTGCTAACCCACTAAGTGGGAAATGCGTGATTTTATGTATGTATGTATGTATAAATATTATGGGGTCTCGTGGTCGCGTGCCCCTGTGGTGCACTCTCCACGCCAGCAACGAGTGCCCGTGAGGTGACACCTGGTAAGCGCCCGCACGGTGCAAATATTTCATCATTACTGATATCTGTGTACAAAGCAGATTGGCATACCCAGCAATGGGTAATAAGCCTTGAAGATATATTATATTTATTTATTTATCTATAAATATTAAAGAATATTTTATTCTATATACGATTTGACTACATCTTATATTTTATATTCAATGAATATTGAGTTAAAAAAATTATAAAGAAATTAAATTTCATAAAGCAGCCTGCTTTGCTATAACACTGGAAAAATTCTGATGGACAGGTGTCAATGTCAAGTGCGATTGACATGTTTGTGTTATAATTTTACAATCAATTCTAAGTAACTTTCTGTATGGAATTTGTACAAAATGCATAGAACTGAGGGAAGGTAATGTACTGGAAATACAGTATCTTTCACAAGAAACTTTCTGTATGAAATTTGTATAAAATACATAGTACTGACGCACGAACTGACGGAAGGTAATGTGCTGGCCACATCAGATTTTTTAAATAATGTTTTAAGTATTTAAATTAGCCGAAAGACTTTTGTAAAAATTGCTAATTCTTTGTGTAGGTTTGCAATTTGTTGAAAATGTAAACCAGCCGAAAGATTATGAGTTTGGGCTCGTATGAATAAAGAAACACATACAAAATGTAACACAGAATCCAATTCAAATCACATCCTGTAATGCAGCCTGTGTTGTCTGCGACAGAACGCGTTAATATTTAAATTTATCGCTCAGAGTACAGGGTCGAATCTCATCCATGATTGTTTGATCTATTCCTTGCTCGTGCTTTCTCTGATTCAAAGCGAGAGCTCTGGACAGCGGCCAACTACTAGGATACAGCTAGACTTCAGCAAAAACAAGAAGAGCAGAGGGAGATATTATATTATTCCAGTTCCACCCGATAACATAAAATATCATTTAGGAATTTAGAAGTTATAAGAGAAACAGTAAATTTTTAATGCGCATAATTTTATTAATCATAAATTTTATTGATGTACGAGTTTTGTTTATTACTTGGAATTCAATTTGTGAATAAATGTGAAAAAATATGTAACGCAAAGCTTGTGCAAATGTTAAAAGCTAATTTTATTTATTAGATGAAATACTTGCTTTATTGTTATTAATATTACGCACCCTAGATACTTTAGTATGCGATATGTTATTATTTAAATGTTTTATTTACAAATTTCTAATAAATATAGGTTGTTCTAATTTGAGGTTTTTTTAATTACCCGCTATTTTTTTTTCGTAGGTATCTGTCATGTGGCAGTTGATATTTGTATAGTAGAAGCATTACGGTTGTATTGTACCAATTTCATTAAATTTCTTTAATAACAGCAATACCTGTTTTGGATAGAGTATTGTTTACTCCAAATTCACCACAGTAATTTTTAACTATTTCGGCTACACTTTCTCTATACGTTTTTTTACCTCCCGATACCCTTGGTAAAGGAGGTATAGAGATTGTGCTAAAAATCGCATATCGAGATTTAGGTAAATGACCACGTTTTAAGGCCTATAGAATCAAATTTTAACATTTTCATGATAATGCCTGTATATATATATATATATATATATATATATATATATATATATATATATATATATATATATATATATATATATGTGTGTGTGTGTGTGTGTGTGTGTGTGTGTGTGTGTGTGTGTGTGTGTGTGTGTGTGTGTGTGTGTGTGTATGTGTGTGTGTGTGTGCGTGTGTGTGTATATGTGGTTCCTGTATATGCTCTAACTCATATACTATCATTCAAAAAATTTGGAACCTTGTATTTCTACCTTATTCTAATATAAAAGAAGCCATTAGATTTTGTTGTAAATCGGATAGCCGGAAATGACACTTTACTTGAAGCTTAAAATAGTTTTTCTTCGAAAAATACCTTTAAATGTTATTTTTTCGAGATTTATGTTATTATAAAAATGAAAGATTATTAAATTTTCTTTTTCTATATATTTTATGGATAAATTTATAAAATTCTCTATAATATCGGAGCCCACGTTTTAAGCAAACAGCAAACACAACTCCTTAGTTACGCAAATGTATGTAACTGACAGATAAATGTCACTGTCAAAGAACTAATTTCAATTTAATAATAGTAACGTTTTAAAAAGAAAATAGTAAATAGAACCATAGTTATATGGTTGGAACTTAATACAGTTTCCAGCATAACTAAATATGTGAGTATGTATATTTGAATTAATAAAAATTAAACGGTAGAAGGTGTTGAGTTGGCCACATCAGATTTTTAAAAATATACGTTGCTGCACCGTAGAGCGTTACGTAACTGAAAATCGTAATGCGTATCAACTGTCACACTACAGATATCTACGGAAAAAAAAGCGGCGGGTAATTTAATAAGCAACCTCAAATTTGAACACCCGTTATGTGATAAAATTGTATTTGACACAACCATAGAGTCAATTTAGACATTGCCTCCTAGAGGCTGCAGTGCACTACATTGATGTGCTACAATAAGAGCTAAACGCGTCTGCGGTTTTGGTCGGGTGGGCTAGTATCTGATAAATGACCGACAGGTTAATTCAGAAAGTGAAAAAAAATATATTAAAAGAGTTTCACCAAGTATATTATTATTATTATTTATGGGGTCTCGTGGCCGCGTGCACGAGTGTCAGGTCGAGAATCTGGGGAACCGGGTTCGATCCCGACCGACGCCAAATATTTCCAATTTTAAATGGCACAAAATTGGCCCCTGTGGTGCACTCTCCACGCCAGCAATGAGTGCCCGTGAGGTGACGCCTGGTAAGCGCCCGCACGGTGCAAATATATCATCTTTACCGATATCTGTGTACAAAGCAGATTGGCACACCCAGCAATGGGTAATAAGCCGTGATGATATATTTATTTTATTTATTTATTCATTATTATTATACATTTATTATAATTTAAATCTCCCGCTTCGCATCATTGCCCCTTCCATGCGGAGCAGCCTGGACCAAAATTGGCGAAGTGTAGCTACTATTTGTATTCTCTACACTGTGGTGTAAACCAATATATAACAGCCCGTGATTACAGGGCATTAATTATTAATAATTTTAGTGGCACTCATTTGAGCAAGATTTCCTTAATGATCTATATTTAAGTAGGACAATTATGAAAGTTTTAACGAGGTAAAGTGCTTAAAAACGAAACAATTAAAAGTATGTATAGGTGGGCTGTTTTTATTTAGCTTGCAATAAAAGTAAATGCTTTAATTTTACACTAGGGATGGTGTGGGCTAGCGATGCTATCGAGTTAACGGCTTGCTAGAAACTTCAAGCCGTCGTTAGTGTTTAAGCGAGCACTCATTACTCTGCTTTATTCACCTCAGGTTATTGTCAGCGTTGACCCGCGCGAATTTATCGCTTCCTAAGCAGAGAATAACCACCGAATGAGCTAACTCTTCCAATAAACTAAAAGCAATCATAACAAGTTTAGCCCGCCAACTTACCCTAGACTCATGCTTAGAATATCGCTCGTTCGGATGGAAATAGCTTTCAGTACTTACAATAAAATAATACGAGTAGTAGCCAATATTCTAAAACTAAAATTCCATGTTTCCACAAATGCGTCAACACTGTTATCTTAAATATATCTAGGTTAAATTATAGTGGAAAAGAATCGCTTTTAACCCTTGAAATCTATTGCCTTCAATTTCAACAAACTCTGGGAAAACTAGTTTGAGAACAATAGTTGAGAAAGAAAACTGAGTTCGATACAAAATCGTACATAATTTAACGGAATAAATATCGATAGATATCTTTTTATTTTATTTGAAAAGCTTCGAGCGAAACACCTTTTGTTCGTGTGTTGATTACTTTTAGAAAATATAACAAAGAAGAAAATTCTGATAATAACGTATGTAACAATGGTTTTGAGAAAAAAATTATGCTCCAAATTTTATTACTAATAAAGGTCAAATCTAGTTGATACTGGACATAATAAATCCATAATAGTTGTTTTATAATATACCATGTCCATATTGCCAGAAAAAGTTTCGAAAGATGTTATACAAACTTGATATATGCATATCTATCTATAGTAAAAATGAACAAGCAGAAGACTCACGTCATCGACCTGAAAAAAACCTTATAAAATGAAATATAACTTATAGAAATTATTGGGTGTTATTTATTTTTTAAAAAAGAGGGAATAAAAAATACTAGTATTAAGAAACATATATATTAATGAAATTTACCTTCATATCAAAGTCAATCCTTATTACTTTTAGGAAATATAAAGTTATTTGAAATAATTGTAGTTAATTTTTGTATCATAACGGTAGTACTACTGACAATGTCCATGTTTACATTGAATTTAAAATCGATCAAATATCGATCCTGTCCCTGTCACTTGATTGACAGGTGATTGTCAACTCATCTCATCCAGGCACAAGTGACTTGAATTAATATAAATGATTGCAAATATCAAAGTAGTTATGTATTATTGTTTTGTAAAAAACATATAGAACTGTCAATTTGCTGACAATACAATACAATATATCAAGCTTTTGGCATGATTGCAGATGAATTATTGAGTAATATTTATTAAGACAAACCAATAATATTCAGGGCCTGGTTTAGGTCGTCTTAGTTCTAACCAAATCAAAGCGCTCTAAAAACTATAATAAAATGAGGAAATTGTGTGCCCCCAAAATCTGTGTGCTTCTTAGGCTGCAGCTTAGTCAGCCTGTCCGGTAATTGGGCACTGCAGTAATACTGTAGCACAATACACAAATACTTAACGCAGAAGAAACTGTTGGAATTAAACTTCAAAAACTATAATAAACAGAATAGAGACGAGATCTCTAAAATGGTTCGGTAACTTAATGAGGATGGAGGAAAATAGTAAGTTATGCAACACGCATTACATTTTCTAGAATAAATTAGTATCCCATGTATACGTAGTAATAAGTGACGTCATTATCTAGTAATATTTATTGATGACGTGAGTCTTCTGCTTGTTCATTTTTACTATACCGTGCGTTTTATTTAACTTGAAACATGGGTTTTGTCATATCCATAGTAACCAAATAACAGCAATGTATAAAGCTACATTCACAGCTACTTTTTTAATGCGTAATGATAATGCATAAGACATAACTTTAATACATAGTACTAATGCGTAAGGTTAAGAAAAACATAGCATTTTCTGCAACAAAATTTAATTAATAGTTGACATCTGTATATATTCCAAATTACCTGTCAGAATTGAAGTTTATCATGGCAGGAAAGAATTGCTGAAGCGTATTTCCTTGTTTAATTTTATTTGAGCACATGGTATTACAAATTTAGCACTAGGTGCAGCTATATGTTTTCTTCGAAATTGCAGATTTTAAGATTTCTCACAAATTTATTTTGACAGCTGTCACAAATTTACTTGATGCATAATGCGTAATGCATAAAAGTTTGGTGTTTGCAAACATTTGTTGCTATGCATTGTGTTTATGCATTATGCGTTAAAATTAAATCTAGCTGTAAATGGTCCTGTAAGTTGCCATATAACAAACTTTACGTTACGCATAATCTATTAGCATTATGAATTAACGTTATGCATTAAAAAAAGTAGCTGTGAATAAAGCTTAAGAGCGTTCTATTTAAAATAGAACATATCAAATGAAATATGTATTTTGATTGAAGCATTTTAGAAATGAAAAAGATTGCAAGAAATATAAACATTTAATAAATATTCACTGTCATCCACAACCAATTCTTGATGGGTTTGAAAGTGGTGCGATTTTAATGTTCTTTTCTTAATAAACGATGTACATTGGTTTTACTTACACCCGCAGATTGCCCTATCGTTTTCGTAGATAATCTATTATTATTTCATATCAGCGTAATCATTTCGACCATGTTCACCTCCGTTAAAACATTATTTCGTCTTGTTCTCTACACATGTTCACGTTTAACGCAACCATCTCTCTTAAAATTGTTAACGATTCGTGATATAGTTGAAGCACTTGGTGTTGAACGATGAGGAAATGATTTACGAAATAAATCAGATATGTGTCTAAGCCTAACATCTGCATTATACCATTGAATTATTTGCACTTTTTCTTGAACAGTATACATTATTTTTGACTTAAAAGTAACAATACAACGCTAATTGACAGATAATATTTACTTGACAATGACAGCCTATGTTCTATTTTAAATGGAACGCTCTTATACATTGCTGTTATTTAGTTACTGTTGAAATTGCAAATCCTATGTTTCACGTTACAAAAAAGTCAGGGTATAGGTTACTTGGACAGATAGCTGAAACATGAAATTGTTAAGGTTTTTGGGGATAAAAATATTGGACACATGACTATTTATTGAACAATACAGGAATGTGAAGAAAGTGTAGAAAGTATTAATTTAACAAAAAGTGGGCAATTCGAACTTTTGCCCCCAAATCAAATCAGCAAAGTTATTTAAAGTGCTCAAGATAAAGTCAGAACATCATCGCGCAAATTAAATCGAGAATTTAGAATTTTAAGATTATTGTTAGCAGAACTTTAGTCAAAATGATTTAAAATTTCAAAAGAGAAATAATGTAAGAAAGCAGCTTGAGCTTGATTGAAGACTTTTTGGCATTTGTTAGCAAAAAAGTATACAATAATGGCAAAGAATACCAGAAGAAAAAACAACAGTTACAGACAAGAATATTTGTGACGATCCGTGAAGTAATTAATAATTTAACATCGTTCATTCGTCCAGAAATAAATAACAGAAGGTGTTAAACCCCTTATGTCAACGCTGCATTTTAAAAATTCTTTATATTTGATGAATAGGTCTAAATTTATTCTCAAAACTTCTGTTACATACGTGATAACAAAGAAGAAAATGCTGATGGTAATGATAATAATTTTAAAACAAAAAATCTCCATAGATTTCTCTCTCATGCAGTTTGTGAAAAATATGGGATGTACGTACGACCTGAAACAAATATTCTATCGCCTGCAGCAATGCATGTGTTATTGCTGTGATACATCAGCGTTCCTGGGTTCAAATCCGCTGACCCAGAGCGTTACGTATGTAGATTAAAACAATATACAAGACAGACAGACACGGTGGCTCCGACAGAGTTTTTCCGCAGCCAATATTTTGATTAAATCTGGGAAATGTTCTCTTTTCGTATAGGGGAGTACAAATTCATGAGGAACACGTATATATTAAAGCGAGACAATAGCAAGAGAATCTCTAACTTATTAACTCTGCGGCTCTATTGTCATAATAAGAATTAGAAGCTCTATTCTGGAAGATTTTTCTGTTAGATTTATTTGGGTTCTTATCTTACTTGGCAACTAATGTAATCAGGAATATGACAAACATTTAGTTGACAATATGATTTCGTTTTTAATAATCATATAAATGGTGGTAATGATACTGCAGTAGTCGATTCTTTCGAGGTAACTTTCGATGACTTTCTCGTAAATTTCGGGTAGTATCTCGGCTATAACTTGGTGGATGTTTTTTTTAGGCGCTCCGACGCTTTGGGTTTGTTGGTGTATACATGATTCTTAGTGTAACCCCTTCAAAAATCCAAAGGTGTTAAATCTTATAATCTTGACGGCCAGTTGACCAAATCGTGAAATAATGCGACATACATCCAACGTTGCACTCGATGTGTGGCAAGCTGCGCCATCTTGTTGGAACCACATGCCCCCACATCAATAACTTTGATTTAGTACCAAAAATAATCGATTATCATGCGTCTATAGTGCTCATTGTCGAGTGTTACAGTCCGACTGTCATCGTTTTCAAAAAACTAAGATACAATGACGCCGCCTGACCACAGTGCAAACCAAACAGTCACTTTTTGGGCATGTAATGGTGCCTTGTGAATCGCATGTGGCAATTTTGCTTATAAACGTACCCAGAGTGGTGGAAGTATATCTCATCAGAGAAGAAGATTGTCTTTGAAAAATCAGCTTCGACTACCTGCTGCTTTAAAACCCAATCTGTGTATAGTGCATCCAGAGTTCATTTGAATAAATGCCTTTTGCGGCAGAGCTGGGCAAAGTACCGGAAAGTAGTACTTGAAGTACAAGTACCAAGTATCTTGATGTTTTTAAAAGTATTTGAAGTACAAGTACTTTTTTAGTTTCTAAAGTACTTGAAAGTACCAAAGTACTTGTAAATTTGGGTGCAAGTACTTTTTCAGATAATTGATATTTTTCTGATTATATGGACCTTAAAAGGTGATTGTTGACTAAAATTTCAATATGCGATATTTATTTGGTTATTTACAACAAGAGTTCCTCGCTGGGACTGTTGTATTACCTAGCGGTCTCATGAAGTAAAATTGACATCATATGATCGCCAAGCGATGCGAGAAGCTGTACCGATATGTTAGAGTGACGTCATTTTTACGTTATGCGATCGCCAGGCGATACGCACTGTAGCACTGTAGATAGTTAATGCAAACATTTATGTATATGCAATATGCGCAGATTAGAATTAATTTATTTATGCCAAAAAATTTGCAAATGTATCTTTACTTTCATATTATCGCTGAAAATATATTTATTAATGAAATTCACATAACACCACACCTCTGTAAAAGAAACACTGTCAGACAAACAAAGTAATTCAAGTACATTTAAAGTAATTCAAATAAAATAAAAATAAAATAAATATATCATCACAGCTTATTACCCACTGCTGGGTGTGCTAATCTGCTTTGTAAGCAGATATCGGTAAAGATGATATATTTGCACCGTGCGGGCGCTTACCAGGCGTCACCTCTCGGGCACTCATTGCTGGCGTGGAGAGTGCACCACACGGGTCAATTTTGTGCCATTTAAAATTGGAAATAATTGGCGTCGGTCGGGATCGAACCCTATTCCCCAGATTCTCGACCTGACACTCAGGCACGCGGCCAGGAGACCCCGTAAAGTAATTCAAGTATATTTAAAATACTTAAAGTACATTTAAAATACTTCAAGTACATTTAAAGTACTTCAAGTACATTTTTTTTTGTCAAGTACAAAGTACTATAAATAGAAAGTACTTGCAAGCCTAATAAAGTACTTTTCTTGCAAGTATTTCCCAGCTCTGTTTTGCGGTTACCATGTGCCCAATTCAGTAACGAGAGTTCATTGTAAAGGCAAGCATAACATCTTGCACTGTGCAACTGTGATCCGTAGTTGACCATTCCAAGATGTTATGCTTGCTTTGACAATGAACGCTCATTATTGAACTGTGCACCTGCTAACCGCAAAAGGCATTTGTTCAAATGATTTCTGGGCGAAGGATAAATCCTTTCCATTTCATAAATGTGTTGTTGTAAACTACCATTTGACGCTTTAATAACAACTGTTTGATCTACAGTGCTGCCAAATTAAGAAACTCCAACTGGATCACCCTTTACCAGTTTTACTTACAATTGTAAATGGGTAAGGCAGCAAAGACTTGACAATTTTTTTGTATCAATGAATAAACTACAAGGTTCATTACATTAGAAACACAGTTACACCCTGAAATGAGAACAAAATGATGTTCGTGGTAATGAAGATGATGTTAAAGATAAAACTATTACACGTTTCTGACTTTTCTCAAACGAATTCATTCCGCAGGATGGCAAAAACTGTAGGCCAGTAAAAGCGTTTATTTATAATTGTTTCGGAAGTCCAGCCATCACGTCTCGGGCAACATGTGAATAGAAACAAAAGGAAAAAGCCGGAATTAGCTGGAAAGAAGTCGTGTTTTTCCCAAAACGTTTCTCACTGAAGACTCATGGAAGCCGGCGCCTACACTCCGATAATTCTTTCTAAAAACAACTCTAACTTCGGGCACTAAATTTATGAAGTACACTTACCGAACGAATAAATTACGAGAAATATTACGGGAGGGAATAAAAAGCTGTATGATATTACTGGTCGAGATCGTAAACACTGCCCTATAAAAAACAAGGATATACCTTATCCTCTTCCCGGAATCTGAATTCAAGTTTGCTGACTTGATAGCGGTGGAGGGAAACCGATGCCCAGCGTCCAGAAGTATTCTCACCGGTTCTTTTCTCATGAATTCTAACGTCCCGAAACACTAGCTCAATATAGGAATACTCTATGCTTTTATAATTATTTTATTCATACATTCAAATGCATGCGAGACTTCGACAAGCAAATATATTTTCTTGGAATGGAAGCTGAAATTTCGATCACAATTTTTCTGTGAAAGATGTGATGATAATAACATAGTTGCTAAATTTATATATAAAAAATCTGATGTGACCAGCACATTACCTTCCGTCAGTTCTATGTATTTTGAATAAATGTCATACAGAAAGTTCCTTGCAAAAGATTCTATTTCTTGTACATTACCTTAAGGCAGTTGTATGTATTTTATACAAATTCCATACAGAAAGTTTCTAGCGAAAGATCCTATATTTCCAGTAAAATTATAACAAAAACATACTGTCAACTGCACTTGACACTAACACCTTTCAATCAGAATTTTCTTAATATGGCAGCTGTTATAGCATGGCTGGCTAATATATGATATTTAATTTCTTTATAATTTTGTAACTCTATATACATTTAATATGAAGTATAAAATGCATTCAAATCGTATATAGAATAAAATATTGTTCAATATTTATAATAATATTAAATGTGAAAAATGATATTTAACATCGTTTTTTCAAGATAAACTGTTAAAATCTTCATATGGGAGTACTTCCGGTTGACCAATTATAACCAATATCTAATCAGCTCTTCATATGGATGTAACGAAGAGGGATACGAAAGAATTATAATTTTTGGAATTGTAGTATTAGAGTTTTCGCATTAGAAAATTTTGTCACATACAGGAACACACACACACACACACACACACACACACACACACACACACATATACACACATTCACACACACACACATCATCGTAAAAATAGTAAATCGTATTCTAAGGATGCTAAAACGTGCTTATTCATCACAAAATCATCACCGAATTTTTTGACTATATACAATACCTTCCTTACCTAAAGGTGACGGAAGGTTAAAATTAAGTAATGGTTTATTTTAGTCATAAATTTTGAGCCTGGGGAAATTTTGTTTCCAAATGTTGGAGCCACTGTTGTGTAGAGGCACTCCTCTCCTTTCGAACGTGTGGTCCGGCATTTGCAAGATCCTTTCGGTCATACATTTTTTACATAGATCTACTGTGAATGCGAATGCGTGTGTGTCTTCTACACATCTGCCTTCATAATCTCACACAGCGCGAATGAGCAAGGCTTCACTGAAAGATTTTGAATGGGATGTTGTGGACCATCCATCACACAGTCCTGATCTGGCACCGTCTGATTTAATTTATTTATTTTATTTTAATAAGCATCAAACAGGAAAAAAAATAAAGACGAAGATGAGATAAAAGAGGAAGTGAAACGTTGGATAAAGGAACAGGGGGCAATATTTTCGACACTGGCATCAAAAATTTCGTACCCCACCTACAGAAGTTGAAGGAAATTAACGGAGATTATATACCTACACCCTCCTGAAAGATTTTAGAAAATAATATCTATATTTCGATGGATTACTGGAAAATAAGAAAAACATTTTTTGAGCAATAGTTTGCGCACAAAAAAATCTTTCTGTCATAATAATATTTTAAACCCCGTCAACCGTAGGCACCGTTAAGTGTGCTCTGTAGTAAGTCATATAGAAGCTGCAGGGCGCTATAAAAATACATACACGACGCGAGCAGCCGTCGCCTTTCCACAAGTGTAATAAAATATAAACGTAATAGAAACGCTGCAATAAACTTCTGCACAAATGTACGATCCAATATAAGAAAAAAGAATTGGCATTGATTCTACCACAACCTACAACATTGTTACGGACAAAAGGGATTCATTCACACGCGAAAATAATCTCTAAGATTTGTTACAAACGCGCGAACGATGTATGGGTATATAAAACATTAGTTAGGTCTAACCACAGCACTTATTCTTACAACACAAACGCATCTTCTTTGGGAAGTAAGACAAAATACATTCGTTCTTAACATTCAATTTTGTTAAATTTTACTCTAATTTTATTTATTTCTTAAAATATAGTCTAATCTAATCCAAGTAACTACCTTTTTTGATAATAAAATGAAGATTAAATTTTAAATACCGGGATAGAATATAATTCACTAATCCAAAAATGAGGATTAACTTAAATTTTTTATTAATCTAAATACATACCTACATATTTATTTATGCTGGAAACTGTATTGATTTACTTTCCTATTGTTCTATTTACTATTTTCTTTTTAAAACGTTACTATTATTAATTTGAAATAATTAGTTCTTTGACAGTAATATTTATCTGTCAGTTACATACATTTGCTTTGAATAACTGCGTAACCGAGGAGTTTTGTTTGTTTAAAGGTATTTTTCGAAAAAAAAACTATTTTGAGCTTCAAGTAAAGTGCCATTTTCGGTTATCCAGTTTACATCAAAATCTAATGGGCTTTTTCCACTCTAGAAAAAGGTCGAAATACAAGGTTTCAAAATTATCTGAATGATAGTATTTGAGTTAGAGTGGAGGATCCACACATAAATACACACACACACACACACACACACACACACACACACACACACACACACACACACACACACACAGCATCATCGTGAAAATGATAAAATTGGATTCTAGGGACCTTAAAACGTGCTCATTTACCAAAATCTCGATATGCGATTTTTAGCACGATCCCTATACCTCCCTTACCAAAGATAGCGGGAGGTAAAAAGGAAAATTACGGTGGGGGTAACGTTCTGGTACTTCATTTTTAGCACTTCACCATTGGCAACCCCTTATTAAATAGGGAAAAGCTAAAGAAGAAGAAATCTATTAAATTAATAATACTAGTTCATCCTATATCCGACTGAAATAATGGTAAACGGGTTGACAGAGATGATGAAGTAGTGTATCATCAAGATTTGGATTTTTCGAATTCCACAAATGAAAGAGCAATAAATAAGTTTTATGATGCTTGTCCCTGTATATACATCTTCGTATTTTGTTATATCCCCATCAAAATAATCAAACTATTTTTGGATCAAGAGTGCATTAAACTAATAAGGTAGTCCATCTTACATCCGACTAAGAAACGAGCCCGATACAATTCGATTTCGAGTCCAGCTCCTTCTTCGTATTGATTGAACATTAACCGTGATTCGTGTGCAAAAATGTCCTGTGTGCGTAGCCATTATGAATAATGCAGAGGTGTCCAGGAGACACCATCGATCACTGGCCAATTCCACGCTACACACGGATCTGGATCCTTGCTGTCGTAGCGAGAAATAAACTTTACATGTCATAAATATTGCATGGTATTCTTACACCCAGAACCAACGGCCACGCAGGGAATTATAGCAATGCAAATAGGCCAAACAAATGCAGAAGAAGAACGAAGGTATTGGTAATGAACGTGGAACACCGAAAAGAATTCGGCTACATTTTATTTGAGGAGATGGACGAGGTTAATTGGGCTCCGTAGTGATTGTGTAATATGATGAAGTGGAAAGGCGTAATAAATCAAGGAAATATAAAGGACAAAGGACCTGGCTGAAATAAAGAATGATGAGATTTCGACAAATAGCATAGGAGAGGATTATTATTATTATCGAGAGGTGGTTCATCTTTGTCCCTGTACTGCGACCTTTCTGGTCTATTGTACCCTCCGTGTGTTACCTCTATTCTAGAAGTCCTGTTTGTTTTGTGAACTCCAGGATTTTCTTTAGACTGATGTCCTATAGTGTCTCAGTATGCAATTTCTTTGCTCCTAAAAGACTATGTCTGCTTGCCATAAATGCTTCGCAGTGACATAATAAATGTTGAGGAGTTTCATCCTCTTCTCCACATCCTCTGCATGTTGGTTCTTGTTTAAGGCCTAACCTGATAAGAGAGGATACGTCTGTAGCTGAAGTTTGAAACTGGAGAGGACTGAGAGGATCGGCTTATATGATAATTAATTTCTTTATAATTCTTACCTCTCGCTAAGAGAGGTATTGAATTCATGCTAAAAATCGCATATCCAGATTTTACTGAATAAGCACGTTTGAAGGTCCTTACAATCTGATTTCAACATTTTTACGATGATGTCCGTGTGTGTGGATATTGGGTCCACGATTTCTCAAATACTATAAGACAAGACATTTTTAACTACGGATTCCTCAATCTAACAATAATGGGAAAAGGTGTTTAGGTTTTGGTAACAATTGGACAACTGAAAGTAGTAGTTACAAAAAAAAATCATCTAAATATTCTTTATCGAAAAATAAATAAATATAAATTCATTATTATATCTTCTATAGATTTAGAGATAAAGAAATGCATATAAAATAATTTGATGTAAAAATTCTCAAATCAAACTACTTCAAGGCAAGAAATTCAAATGTTTGTGACACATAAATGTCACTGTCAAAAATATTTGTATGCCACTGTCAAAAATATTTGTACATCATTATGAAGATTATGAAAATAAAAAAAGTCAACAACGCAAAAGAATATACGTAAAAAAGAATATAAAAGGAATTGCGAAAAAATGACGAATATAAAGAAAAAGAAAATTTCAGGATATTGAATACAAAGAAAATGTATGAATTGTACATAATTTATATTAAAAAATCCCATAGATTTTGCAAATATATGTGAGAATTATTTTGTAGTGAGACATGAATATATGTATTTAAAAATATTTTTTGTTTTATGCGTACAACCAGGTAAAATATTTGGCGAGAGGTTACGTGCTGGCCACATCAGATTTTTTAATCTATATCCATTTAATATGAAGTATAAAATGCATTCAAATCGAATAGAGAATATAATATTCTTTAATATTTAAAACATTAAATGTGAAAAATGATATTTAACATCGTTTTTTCAAGAAAAACTGTTAAAATCTTCAAATGAGGGTATTTTCGGTTGACCAATTCTAACCAAAATCTAATCAGCTCTTCACATGGATGTAACGAAGAGGAATACGAAAGAATTATAATTTTTGGAATTGTAGTAGTAGAGTTATTGCATTAGAAAATTTTGTCACACACACACACACACACACACACACACACACACACACACACACACACACACACATACAGAGATCATCGTATACATAGTAAAATCGTATTCTAGGGACCCTAAAACGTGCGTATTCATCAAAAACTCACCACCGAATTTTTTGACCAAAGACAATATCTTCCTTACCTAAAGGTGACGGAAGGTAAAAACAGATATGATTATAGGAGTCCTCACATATTGTTTGTTTTTAGATTGTAACATAGTTTTCAATAATTCAGTTTGCTTTTGTAAAAACGATTGGCCATTTTTCATGGCTGACATGGCTAATTTTTATTTCATAATTAAACATTGATTGCAGTACGTTTTAATTTTTTTGCAGTTTTAAATTAATTTTCATACAATATGCTCTGGAATAAATAAAAAATTGATGCGTTGACATATTGCATTGAGTGCAATAAATTTAACAGAAAATCTGATTTTAATTTTAAAGTAAAATCATAATGCAACATTGATTTTTAATCTATACCAACGTTGTTGTTTCGAACACTACGCTGTTGTATTTTCGTGGGAAATTGTCCGGTAATTGAATGTTTCTCGAAACTGTGGCGGGCAACAGCAAATAGCATACCTCTAAGTGACGGGTAGCGTTATCGACTGAAGTCCAGACCTCAGAAGGACGCCGAACACAACACGTACGATGAATTCCTAGCTTTGTTGCCTACGAACTCCCCCTCACATATGCTATAGCACGTAAACAGCGCAAAACATACCTTTGCACCACTATTTTTATTAACTTTACTTTTATTTATTTGCGAGAAACGAGCTGTCGAAGTTTGATATATAGTCGAACTTTCAAGAAAATAGTTTTTGCAAACTATTAAATTTATGTATTGAAGATGGCGAGAAAGCTACGCTTTTCCCAGAGCTACATTTTATATTTAAGTCAATCAGGAAATGAAAGCACAATACTATCATAAATAAATATATCAACACGGCTTGTTGCAATGTTGTAAGGTCAACACTACATTATTCTTATACCCATTAAAGGGTTTCCGTATTCACTAGACCATTGTCTACAGGTGAATATCAGAAATCATGACAGGCGTTTATCGGGACAACTGTTTTTCCCAAATATTACATGTCCCGTAAAACGTTATGTAGTGATTTAAAAATCGATATTTAGAAATTAAATCTGTACTCAACTTGCTGCCCTGAAGTTAACATGTTTTATCTTCTGCATTAATTCTTAACAGAATTTTGGGCGAGCACTGAATTTGTATAATTCACAAATGTGTTGTTAACATTTTTGTACTTGCTTAGGATGAACAAATTTTGTTCGAAACGTCCTATGTAATAATTTAAAAAAACATGTCATATTACTTACCTTTAAATTTATGATATTAAGGTCAAAACCACCCTGTATAAATTTGAGTGAAAAGCAGTAGGGTAAGAGTAATACATTAGGTAGGAATAAAAAAGATAAATGCCCATTCAATAACAAAAGAATCTGACGTAGCCAGCATATTACCTTCCGTCAGTTCTATGTATTTTGTACAAATTTCATACAGAAAGTTCCTTGATAAAGATTTTATTTCTTGTACATTACCTTCCGGCAGTTGCATATATTTTATGCAAATTCCATACAGAAAATTTATAGCAAAAGATCCTATAATTCCAGTAATATTTTAAGACAAATACACTATGTCAATTTCACTTGACACTGACATCTTTCAATCAGAATTTTCTTAATATAGTAGCTGTTTCCATAGCTATAATTTTTTAACTCTATCCATTTAATAGTAAGCATAAAATGCAGTTAAATCGTATAGAGAATAAAATATTCTTTAATATTTATAATAACATTAAATGTGAAAAAATGATATATCACATAGTTTTTTCAAGAAAATCTTCAAGTGATAGTACTTTCTGTTGACCAATTATAACCAAAATCTAATCAGCTCTTCATATGGATGCAATGAACAAGAATACGAAGAAATTATAATTTTTAAAATTGTAGTATTAGAGTTATGGCAGACGAAATTTTTGTTACACACACACACACACACACACACACACACACACACACACACACACACACACACATCCACACATACATATACACACACTTCCATACATACACACACACTCATACACACACACACACATTTACACATACACACACACACACACATACACACATACACACATATACACACACATACAAACATACACACATCCACACATACACACACATACACACACATACACACACATACACACACATACACACACATACACACACATACACACACACACACAGACACACACACAAACACACACACATACACACACACACACACACACACACACACACACACACACACAGAGAGAGAGAGAGAGAGAGAGAGAGAGAGAGAGAGAGAGAGAGAGAGAGACAGCCACACATACACACACATACATACATACATACATACACACACACACACACACACACACACACACACACACACACACACACACACACACAAAAACACACACAAACACACACACACACACACGCACGCGCGCGCACACACATACAGACATAATCGTAAAAATAGTAAATTCGTATTCTAGGGACCTTAAAACGCGCTTATTGATTAAAAACTCATTATCAAATTTTTTGACAAAAGACAATACCTTCCTTACCTAAAGGTGACGGAAGGTAAAAATCGTTATTTTTAAAGAGTGATAAAATTAGATAGTGTTTTCTTCCATAATGAACATGTTTACATGTTGCAATTAATATCTTGTTGGTATTTTTCCAAGGTCGTCGCTTTTTCGTCCTTGCCCTTAGTAAGGTCGTTTACGAATGTATCCCAGGCACCGTCTGGGATCGTAGGATAGACTAACGCATTTACTACAAAGCTAGACATGTCGTGCGTAAACCAATTTGATCATTTCAAGCGTAGCTGCTCGTGTAATTTAGATTCTTTACTTCAATTACCATATTAACTACATCGAATGGACATAGGACAGTGTACAGTTGAAAGCTTAATGTATTTTGGACGTGGATTGGATTGGAAATGGAAAATATATTTTCGAGAATCTATTATAAAATAAATATATATGCGATGTTTAGTTTTGGAGGAAAAAAATAATCTGTGTTCAGTTATGGCATAAAGCGAGGTCAGCTGATTTTCTACCCAGTGATCTAACGAGTATTCGATGTGTCTACCAGGTCACCTGGATTGTCTGGATCGTTGAACCTCTCTAATATACTGAATCAAAGTTTAACGAAGGTATATGTGACCTTATTTGTAACAGTCGAAAGACGAGATGAAAGATAATATATTTTTAAAATTGTAATTGATTTATCACCAACACCTTTATCTTCTTCAAAGATATTGCGAAAAACAGAAATGTAGATTATAATTGAGGAGCTGGTACCCAAAATAATCTTAGTCCATTTCTTTGAATTTGAGATAATCAAGGACATAACTTTCTTACTTTCTTGGATATCTGTACCTTAATTTAGCTTAAGTCCAATTTTAAATATTAGAAAATTATTTACTCGATGTTATGTCTGGTCGCGAATCTGGGGAGCCGAGTTCGATCTTGACCGACGCCAAATATTTCGAATTTTAAATCGCACTAAATTGACCCCTGTAGTGCACTCTCCACACCAGAAATGAGTACCCGTGAGGTGACGCCTGGTAAACGCCCGCACGGTACAAATATGTCATCATCATCATCATTACCGATATCTGCGTACAAAGCAGATTGGCACACCCAGCAATGCCGTGATGATATATTTATTTATTTATTTATATTAAAGAACGAATTTCACAATAATTATAATTTTATTTTGTGGGAAGGAATTTTGGGTCATGACGCAAACCATTCGAACAAAATAATCGACAATTATGAAAGGAGTTCTTTATACTATTTTTTTCTTTTTTGTGCCTTTTATGCCGTTACAGATAAAAAATTGTAGTTTTAAAATTTAGGAAATTTGGTGTCAGTTGGTGGTACGAATGTGACGAAAAATGCAAACTCTAATCTTATATATGTAACACCAATTATCTACTTATCTTCTCTTTTTCTTATTTTTACTTTTAAATTCAAAATTATATAAAAATAAAATTCTTAACAATCGTTTGCGTTCGTGTATGTAGCGAGATTAGACATTCGATATCTTTTGAAGTTCATAACCACCAATCTTAAAAAATAAATCGTACTAATCTATTACAGCACTCGAATGAACTATTAAGAAACACTTTTGGGTGCTGTAATAGCTTTGTTACAGACGCTGAATAGAAAAAACAGTGTTACCAAACTATTTCGCATTCTTAAAAGGTATGTAACTAATATTTACAATATTTGGACTGTGGTTTTTCCAAGAGATCTTGAATTAGTATAGTATTATTATTGTCGGCTCCGGTGGCTCAATGGTTAGAGCAACGGCTCTCAGTCATGAGTATGCTAGGGGTCCTGGGTTCGAATCCCACTAAGGCATGGATGTTTGTATATGTAAACCTCTCTGTAATTGGGATTTAATCCTGTTGAGAGGTTTTTTTTTTTTTAAAAAAAATTATCATCAAAATATTCACAGCATTATCACCAATATCTTTCCTATGTTTTAAGGAATTATGAAACGGAACTAATGATTTTGAAAGACGGAGAAACTTTGAAATAGAGCAATACTTTTGGAAGGAAGTGTACAAAACTTCTGTGCTAATTATATTTATAAATCATAGAGTTTAAGTTTGCTAATCCAGTTATTGTGCGCGCTCTAAAAACAATTTAGTGTTGTATTCATCTGCGATAACTCAATCGTTGATAATCCTTGAGTAAATAATTATATTTGATAATGTAGCGCAGCTAGGGGCCATCTTCTCAGGCTTGTGCATAACTCATGTTGTAATTCGCCGTAATTAAATCCGAGGTAGATTACAACGGCACACACGGCGCTAGGAGCTGGCGTAATGACCCGTATCATAAACCAATTTATCCGCAGCCGCGTGGCGTGCGTGTTTTCAATTTAGAGGCGATATACACCAGGGTCACTTCGGCGGAAAAATCCAACTAACCGACCGTTAGCAGAGCAATAGCTAAGACAAAGTAGATAGTGGAAAGCTAACAAATGATATAACTCATGGTTTCATTTATTAGTTTGCCGTATACCCTTAGGTGAAGCTGATACTGATAATGATTCTGTAGTTTTCACTGTATGGTACGATGTTTTCCATAATCATACATACATACATACATACATACATACATACATACATAAAATCACGCATTTCCCACTTAGTGGGTTAGCACAAACCCGAAAGAATAACAATAACATCATCCAAAAAATAATCAGTCTCTCTTTCAACAACATTCGTACTAACCTGACATCATAGGTACAACATATATTCCTCACTCTTAACATATTAAAGTGACCGATTTTCGGTAGCGAAATACCGCAACCGGACCACAATAATAGTTACGAAACAATCATCCTTCGCCACACATTCCTGTCTAAGCACACTTCTTTCGCCTCGGCCACATTCATAATCGCATTCATACACGCTCTTCTTCTCTTCCCATTCGGAAACTTTCTCTCTTTTAGTACCTTATCAATCACATCCATAATCATCAAATTCTTATAGAGAAATTAGTCAACAATTTTGATTTTTGTCTTAACTTAGCTACCGTACTGTCATCATACGTAACCGCCAGAAATTTACGTGTCTCCTATAATGGTTTCTATTCACAGCCATTTATTGCCGCCTCTGATGTACCTCAGGGTTCTAATCTTGGTCCTCTGTTGTTCAATTTATTTATTAATGACATAGTTACTTCCATAAATTACTCTCAATGCCTGCTCTATGCAGATGACTTAAAACTCTATGCAGTAGTTAATACAGTTGACGATTGTTTAAAACACCAAAATGATATTAATAATTATTATTTAATACATCCAAATGTGGTATTATGACATTTTCGATGAAAAAGACTCCTATCATCTACAATTATCTAATGGATAGTTCTGAGTTATCTAGAGTTGCCGTGAAAAGGGATCGTGGGATTCTATTTGATCCAAAATTCGATTTTTCTCCTCACTTTAATGACACTGTTTCATGCAGTTATAAAAACCTTAAATTTATTGTACGCAATTCTCGTGATTTTCAGAATTTATCAACCCTTAAATCCCTTTTTAATTGCTTTGTGCGAGCAAAATTAGAATACTGCTTTCTTATCTGGAATCCTTTATACAAAAACTCTGTTAGACCGATTGAAGCAATACAATGTAAATTTACCAGATATTGTTGGTATAAACTTAAACAAAGTGCTACTTATTCAGATTTTTATTATAGTTCGGCTTTATCTACTTTTAAAATGATTTCATTTGAAAACAGACGTACCATACAATCTTTCTTTTTTATTTACAAATTGCTAAATAACATATTAATAGATTCCAGTCTTTTATCTCAACTAAACATTTTTGTTCCACGGTCACATCATCCTCGTTACAGGGTAATTTTTTCCTATAAAACTCCTAGGACAAATTATGAATTCAAAAATCCTTTACGTCGTACATTTTTATTATTCAACCAATTTTATAATAATCCTGTAGAAATTAACATTTTTTCTGATTCGATGTCAACCTTTAGATATAAAATATTGGAATATTTTACAAATCATTGTTAATTAGATAAAATTTGATTCTACTCATTACGGTTTATGTACCATTGTATATGTAATCTAAATAGTACTCTGTAATTGGGAACATTTGTTCCTGTTGAGTATTCATAATAAATAAATAAATAAATAAGAAATATTCGTTTTCCGGGAATGGACTGTGTCATATTTTGAGTCAGAGCTCAACGTTTCGCCCGCAGTCGTATGGGGCATCTTCAGGAGCAAGGGGGATAGTACTGTCTTAAACAAGGTTACCCGATGTGTCAACCACGCTAGAGGCCGAGTTTAAAAAACAAAGAGGGAGACTCAGTTTACAAGGTTACCCGACGTGTAAACCACTTCGTTTATTTGGCCTCTAGCCCCCTTGTTCCTGAAGATGCCCCATACGACTGCGGGCGAAACGTTGAGCTCTGACTCAAAATATGACAAAGTCCATTCCCGGAAAACGAATATTTCTCATGACTCAGACTGTGGAATCCTACGCAATTATTTCAATAAATAAATAAATCAGGAAGCTTGGGGAAAGATGGCAAAGTGTATCGCGAAAGAAGAGGACTATTTCAAGAAATAAGAGTTAAATATGTAACGTTATTGTTTTATTTTTCTTAATAAAATCTCTCAAAATTTAAATAATTTATAAATATGCACGTCTCTGTAACTGATGCAGGATGCAATCTGTGGCGCCCCTAAATTATGGCGCCTTAAATAAACTGCCTAGTGCGCCTATATCTAGGGCCCGCTCTGCCAGAGCATCGTTATGCATCAAAACCCAATTGTATCTTGCTCAAATTTTAAGAAATTTTCGTCTGATTGCGTTTTGTAGGCGCTGAAGGATCTCCACTAATGTTCTTTGTTTACAGTTTGACCTTGAAGAATGAATTTGTGGTGAATCATGCCCTGGTAATAGAAAAGACCTCCTGATCACTTTGCTATTGTCCAAGAGAGATTTTTGCTTGTGTCGCTCGAACACAGTCGATTTTTCCATCGCCTCATTTTTAATCCAGCGTCTGTAGTGTCTCAGAAGGTGGTTTCTCAAGTTGGACGCAGAATTTGATGTGTACCCAGAGCTCTCAAGTTACTTGCCATAATTACCTATAACGTAGTTTTCAACATCTTTATCCATACGATTTTGCATAACTGATTCAGCTCATAATTTATGGGTCCTGTTTTCGTTGTTCGCTATTTTGTATGATAGTTTTCTGTTCGTTTTTCTTTCGTGTGAGGTTCCCATATCCATGATTGAATCTCTTCTGAAAATATCCTTGGTCGTCTGAAAGTCGATGGCTCGTGCCCTGGTTAGATAACAAAAGCCTGGCGTCTTGTACGCCACATTAAGATTATTAGTAGTTCGTTCGACGATACATATGTTGTTGCATGTCCCTGTGTCATTTACACTATACGGAGACACTCATTGGTCGCTAGCACGCATAACATTGACTCGGAATGAGATATTCGTGTGAATTCTTTTCTTTATAGGCGCTGGGAAAGTTTTATTTGAATACCAAATAGATGGGAGCTATTTTTGAACCAAATGAGTTACCTACTGTTCTTGGTACATGTTCTAGAAATGTGAAAATCGTAGCAATCGGAATTTAGATAAGAACAGCCATACAATATCAGGCTCTTAATAGTTATTGGGTTATGTCGCCTTTATTGGTAATAGCACCTTTAAGTCTATTAGACATTGTATCAAAAGACACCGCTCATATGTCTGTAAAGGGTTTCGGTAAAAGATAAACAAAATAAAATATATAACAATTAAATGTTAATTAAATCGCGTTCCTCGCTAAATAGTGTTTAGTTGAAATAGGGGACAATTCCGTACATACGTCTGGCAACCCTACTTTTATTGCATTTGAAAAAGGTGATAGAGTAGTTGTTAAAGGCATTAAAATCTCGAATATTTAAAAAAAAACTATTAACTTTTTTAAACTTTGATAGATTTAGTTTTACAACCGAATTTGTTACTATGATGAAGGATGTCATTAGAAATTAAAATATTATAATGATATATTGATGAGTGCCCGTGAGGTGACGCCTGGTAAACGCCCGCACGGTACAAAAATGTCATCATCATTACCGATGTCTGCGTACAAAGCAGATTGGCACACCCAGTAATGGGTAATACGCCGAGATGATATATTTATTTATTTATTTTTATATATTGATGGTTCATACTTATATTTTTGGTTGTTACAACTCTATTTATGTTCAGAAATATCAATTACTCTTATATGTGAATAAATTAGTTAATAATTTTACTATACCTAAACTTCTATCCATATTAATTTGACTTTAAAATAATGAAACAATAAATAAAAATAAATTTTATATCGTCACGTTCGGCATTTTAATATTCATACGAGTATATGATTCATAAATACATCTTTACTAGAAGCTCATAGATGTCTTTCAAACATATCTACAAGAATTTATCCTTACAAATAATTTATTCCTGTCTCAAAGTCCAAAAATCTAAAAAAACACCAAAATTATCAAATTTCGGCTCCAAAAATAAAAATTTAGATTTTGATACATATTTATTCTTTTCACTACGCACATTCCAAATTTTGAAACCGCAGGTCGATATCTCTTTTCGTTTCCGAGATATTCGTCCTCAAAATTTTGTTCAAAAATGCCCATTTTTGGGCTATATCTCAAAAATGGTCATTTATACACGCCTGACGATATCACCATTAGATTCTACGCGCAAAATTACATAAGCATACCAATTTTCATAATTTTTGAACAACTATTACAATCTCCAGAAGGGAAAGTCTGAAAATGGCCAAAAATCGCAAAAAATCTAAGGTGTACCCCTTGGGATTTTTTCAGTTTTTGACGATTTTAAGGACTGTTTAATAATAAATGTATCCGTTGGAATATTTTGATGAAAATTGGTATACTTATGTTTTTTGGTACGAGGAATTTAATGGTGAGGTCGTTGAAGGTGTACCGTGCACCCATTTTTGGGTATGAGGGTATGGTGGTTTAAAAAAGGGTCGACATTTTTTGAAAAATAAAAAAATCTGAAAATTTGTATTTAAGTAGTTTGAAGGGTTTAGATTTAAGATTTTAAAACCGCAGGTCGGTAACTCTTTTGGTTTCCGAGATATTCGTCCTCAAAATTTTGTTTAAAAATGCCCATTTTTGGGCCATATCTCAAAAATGGTCATTTGTACACCCCTGGCGATATCACCATTAAATTCTACGCGCAAAATTACATAAGCATACCAATTTTCATAATTTTCGAACAACTATTACAATCTCCAGAAGGGAAAGTCTGAAAATGGCCAAAAATCGCAAAAAATCTAAGGTGTACCCCTTGGGATTTTTTCAGTTTTTGACGATTTTAAAGAATGTTTAATAATAAATGTATCCGTTGGTATATTTTGATGAAAATTGGTATACTTATGTTTTTTGGTACGAGGAATTTAATGGTGAGGTCGTTGAAGCTGTACCGTGCACCCATTTTTGGGTATGAGGGTATGGTGGTTTAAAAAAGGGTCGAAATTTTTTGAAAAATAAAAAAATCTGAAAATTTGTATTTAAGTAGTTTGAAGGGTGTAGATTTAAGATTTTAAAACCACAGGTCCATATCGCTTTTCTTTCTCGAGATATTTGCGTAAGTTTTATAATTTGTTAGTTGAAAATGTTAACTGACTTATATTATAATTATAATTATTTAAGGAATGGTAGTTAATGTTGGGTAATGATAGAAAAGCATAAAAAAATTAATGGGTAACAGAAGCTATGATGATTAAATTTTCAAATGAAATAGTGCCCATTCCATTTTTGAAAGCACATTCATCAAACAGTCTCCTCTCTACCATGAAAATTTGTGAAAAGGATTATACATTATTCCCAGTCCTTATTAAACGTCGTGTGCCGTGCAGAGTAAATTAGACTGAACAATGGGGCCACATTCTGTGCAATAGTGTTGAAATGATTCTTTCACTGTAGTACGATAGTGTCGAGACCAACATGCGGGCTTGTAGATTACACAGTTCTTTGCAGAGATTATCCATTCTTACACGCTTCGCTGCGTACCAGACAAAAAATTACTTTTTGCAAAGAATACTTGATTAATTTTAACAAAGTTTGATCGAGCGCCAAATGAAATATTGGGAGATAAGTGTCGTCGTATGTCAAAAATGACGGCTTAAGAATTGGAAGAAATTGAGCGTTGACGTATGCTCTTTTCCAGCAAACAGTGGAAATATACTGCGGCTGTACATTGCAGCACGGCTACACTGAGTCGGTTTAGCGAACAAGTACGGCCGCACGTCTCTTACGTGCATAATATAATAATTATTAAATACATCTACAGGGTGTTCACATCCTGAACATACAACATGAGAAGTTTTACCTCATGTGGTTTTGCAAATAATATCGGGCAAGTGACTTATTAAGTTTCACAAAACTCTTTCGAAGATTTATTGGGGTACACGGTTTACACATTATATTTCTGTTTAGATTGCCTTCTTTAGGGTTTACATGTTTCTCGGATACAATACCTCCCGTCATTTATACCCTTAGTCACAAAAAAGAGTAAGCTTAAGATTATCCTTATTTATGTATTTTGGCAGTTTATTTTTTGAAATATAGTCTAATCTAATGCAAGTAACTACCTTTTTTGGTATTAGAATGAAGATTAAAATTTAAATACCGGGATAGAATAGAATTCACTAATGCAAATATGAGGATTACCTTAAACTTTTTTGCGAATCGTTAATTTTTTTTAATTTAAATTCTATCTAGTTACTTATACTGGAAACTGTATTGAATTCCTTATCTATTGTTTCTTTTTAAAACGTTACTATTATTAAATTGAAATGATTAGTTCTTTGACAGTGACATTTATCTGTCAATTTTATAAATTTATCCCTAAAATATATAGAAAAACTATTATTGCAAATCTGTAGAAAATTTAATAATCTTTAATTTTTATAATAACATTAATCTCGAAAAAATAACATTTAAAGATATTTTTCGAAGAAAACCTATTTTTAGCTTCTAGTAAAGTGCCATTTCCGGCTATCTGATTTACACCAAAATCTATTGGGCTCTTTCCATTACAGAAAAAGGTTTTAAAATTTTCTGAATGATAGTATTTGAGTTAGGGTGCACGATCCACACATACATACATACATATATATACACACACACACACACATACACACACACACACATACACACACACACACACACACACACACACACACACACACACACACACACACACACACACACACACACACACACACACACACACACACACACACACACACACACACACACACACACGTCATTCATCATGAAAATGTTGGATTCTAGGGACCTTAAAACGTGGTCATTTACCAAAATCTCGATATGCAATTTTTAGCACGATCCCTATACCTCCCTTACCAAGGGTAGCGGGAGGTAGAAACACACACACACAGACACACACACACACACACACACACACACACACACACACACACACACACACACACACACACACAGAGATATCATTGTAAAAATGTTAAAATTGGATACTAGGGACCTTAAAACGTGGTCATTCACCAAAATCTCGATATACAATTTTTAGCACGATCTCTATACCTCCCTTACCAAGTGTAGCGGGAGGTAATAAGTCGCACGGTGTTAAATCTAGCGAGCGCGCGGGTCCAAGGAATATCGCCTCTTAGAGAAATCAAGCGTCTCAAAACCTTCATTGATGCTCTTGCTATGTGGGCCGTGGCTCCATATTTCTGAAACCAGACATTCTCCAGGCCAAGATATTTAAGAATTGGGAAAAAAAAATTGGAGCAGGCTCACATACCCTCAAAATTAATGGTAACACACGACTTCTCTGCGTCGATGTTTTCGGGTATTCAAGAGCAGTCCATGGTTGTCCACGTCATTTTCTGACAACAAATCCTGTTCCTCTAAAATTTTTTCACCAACAAAATAATCGATTTTCGGTCGAAAACTGCTTGGTGGGGAGGTATTTGGAACCGAATACTAAACGCGTACTGGACGAAAGCTACAGGCCCGTTTTCGCGGATTTAGTCTTCCACGGTAAAGGCTAGTTACCCGTTCCTTCCACATTATGTGTACGATTGATTTTTTTTGTATCAGAAACTTCCCATCCATCTGCCTCCATAGACACCACCCACACCGTTTTTACAGCCTCTACTCGCATCACAAATGCCATAGTAAAACAAGAGGGTTGCCATGCCTCTATATACTTCCTTCTTAAGGTGGAAAAATGTATAAGCAAGATATTGGCAAATTACTTTATAATTTTCAATAACATTTGAAAAGAAATTTTTCTTCCATTAGTAGATTAAATTTCAATCGAGTTCTAATTTTCAGAACAGATTAAGGTATACAAGTGACACAAAACAGTCCAAAATAATTTAGTAATAATTTTCAATAAAATTCTGTTTCATAATCATCTTCTATTTGTTAATCTATTGGAAAACAGAGCACGCTGAGATTTCCATGAATTTCAGGCATCTTTGACGTGGTTGTTCTAGCTGCTTGATGTATAGTGTCTGAAAACTAATTATATGTTTAATTAGTTGTTATAATTAAACTAGGTATAGGTGCACAACGCCTTATATACTATAATATGTGTATTAGTTTCACGTTTCTGTAGTGATTAGAATTAGCTTGAAAATTCCACCAAAGTGCATTCTGTTTTGTGTTAGAGATATTGTGAAATATTACTTGTAATAGACGAAGACTAAGATATATCGCTTGTTGCACTATCGAGAATCGATACTAATATCATCATCATTATTTTTTTATTTCTTTTATGATTTTTTGTTTATTTAAAAAAATATAATTACTATTATCAACTTCGTAGAAAATATGGAAAGGAATATACAGGGTGTTTCTTTTAAAACAACCAGCGCTTTTTTAGGCGACTTTAGAGAAAAATGTTTTATATTTTTTGGATTAGTGAATTCTATTCTATTCCGATATTTAAAATTTAATCTTCATTTTATTATAGTTTCGGTGGCTCAATGGTTAGAGCAACGCCTCATGTCATGAGTGCCCTCGGGACTCTGGGTTCCCAATAAGTAATGGATATGTGTGAATGTGAACTCACTCTGTAATTGGGATTTAATCCTGTTGAGGAGTTTAAAAAAAGGTAGTTACTTGGATTAGATTAGACTATATTTTAAGAAATAAACTGTCAAAATTAGAGTAAAATTCGCTAATGCAAAAATAAGGATTAACTTAAGTTTTTTGTGACTCGGGCTGTAAATGGCGGGAGGTATTGTCTTGACCACCACCTCTATAATATACATCTGCACTAAACTTTATATACAGGCTGTTCCAAAAGTTACAGGCAGTTAAAATTACAATTATTTTTGAATAATTTTTATTATAAACGATAAATTTTTGTTTAGCTCATTTTCTGTATTATTGCCTGTAGCTATTAAACGGTTAAAGCTAGCAACTTGTTCTTTAAAAATTTGGAATCTACGTGAAATTCTCTATAATATACATCAGCACAAACATTAATATACAGGCTGTTCTAAAAGTTACAGGCAGTTAAATGTACACTTATTTTTAAATAATTTTTATTATAAACGATAAAATTTTGGTTAGCTCATTTTCTGTATTATTGCCTGTAGCTATTAAACGGTTATACTTAACAACTTCTTCTTTGCAAATTTGGAATCTACGTGAAATTCTCTATAATATACATCAGCACACACATTTATATACAGGCTGTTCCAAAAGATACAGGCAGTTAAAATTACAATTATTTTTGAATAATTTTTATTATAAACGATAAATTTTTGTTTAGCTCATTTTCTGTATTATTGCCTGTAGCTATTAAACGGTTAAAGTTAGCAACTTGTTCTTTGCAAATTTGGAATCTACGTGAAATTCTCTATAATATACATCAGCACACACATTTATATACAGGCTGATCCAAAAGATACAGGCAGTTAAAATTACAATTATTTTTGAATAATTTTTATTATAAACGATAAATTTTTGTTTAGCTCATTTTCTGTATTATTGCCTGTAGCTATTAAACGGTTAAAGATAGCAACTTGTTCTTTGCAAATTTGGAATCTACGTGAAATTCTCTATAATATACATCAGCACAAACATTTATATACAGGCTGTTCTAAAAGTTACAGGCAGTTAAATGTACACTTATTTTTAAATAATTTTTATTATAAACGATAAAATTTTGGTTAGCTCATTTTCTGTATTATTGCCTTTAGCTATTAAACGGTTATACTTAACAACTTGTTCTTTGCAAATTTGGAATCTACATGAAATTCTCTATAATATACATCAGCACACACATTTATATACAGGCTGTTCCAAAAGATACAGGCAGTTAAAATTACAATTATTTTTGAATAATTTTTATTATAAACGATAAATTTTTGTTTAGCTCATTTTCTGTATTATTGCCTGTAGCTATTAAACGGTTAAAGTTAGCAACTTGTTCTTTGCAAATTTGGAATCTACGTGAAATTCTCTATAATATACATCAGAACACACATTTATACACAGGCTGATCCAAAAGATACAGGCAGTTAAAATTACAATTATTTTTGAATAATTTTTATTATAAACGATAAATTTTTGTTTAGCTCATTTTCTGTATTATTGCCTGTAGCTATTAAACGGTTAAAGATAGCAACTTGTTCTTTGCAAATTTGGAATCTACGTGAAATTCTCTATAATATACATCAGCACACACATTTATATACAGGCTGATCCAAAAGATACAGGCAGTTAAAATTACAATTATTTTTGAATAATTTTTATTATAAACGATAAATTTTTGTTTAGCTCATTTTCTGTATTATTGCCTGTAGCTATTAAACGGTTAAAGATAGCAACTTGTTCTTTGCAAATTTGGAATCTACGTGAAATTCTCTATAATATACATCAGCGCAAACATTTATATACAGGCTGTTCCAAAAGATACAGGCAGTTAAAATTACAATTATTTTTGAATAATTTTTATTATAAACGATAAATTTTTGTTTAACTCATTTTCTGTATTATTGCCTGTAGCTATTAAACGGTTAAAGCTAGCAACGTTTTCTTTGCAAATTTGGAATCTACGTGAAATTCTATATAATATACATCAGCAAAAACGTTTATATACAGGCAGTTAAAATTACAATTATTTTTGAATAATTTTTATTATAAACGATAAATTTTTGTTTAGCTCATTTTCTGTATTATTGCTTGTAGCTATTAAACGGTTAAAGTTAGCAACTTGTTCTTTGCAAATTTGGAATCTACGTGAAATTCTCTATAATATACATCAGCACAAACATTTATATACAGGCTGTTCCAAAAGATACAGGCAGTTAAAATTACAATTATTTTTGAATAATTTTTATTATAAACGATAAATTTTTGTTTAACTCATTTTCTGTATTATTGCCTGTAGCTATTAAACGGTTAAAGCTAGCAACTTGTTCTTTACAAATTTGCAATCTACGTGAAATTCTCTATAATATACATCAGCACACACATTTATATACAGGCTGTTCCAAAAGATACAGGCAGTTAAAATTACAATTATTTTTGAATAATTTTTATTATAAACAATAAATTTTTGTTTAGCTCATTTTCTGTATTATTGCCTGTAGCTATTAAACGGTTAAAGATAGCAACTTGTTCTTTGCAAATTTGGAATCTACGTGAAATTCTCTATAATATACATCAGCACAAACATTTATATACAGGCTGTTCTAAAAGTTACAGGCAGTTAAATGTACACTTATTTTTAAATAATTTTTATTATAAACGATAAATTTTTGGTTAGCTCATTTTCTGTATTATTGCCTGTAGCTATTAAACGGTTATAGTTAACAACTTGTTCTTTGCAAATTTGGAATCTACGTGAAATTCTCTATAATATACATCATCACACACATTTATATACAGGCTGTTCCAAAAGATACAGGCAGTTAAAATTACAATTATTTTTGAATAATTTTTATTATAAACGATAAATTTTTGTTTAGCTCATTTTCTGTATTATTGCTTGTAGCTATTAAACAGTTAAAGTTAGCAACTTGTTCTTTGCAAATTTGGAATCTACGTGAAATTCTCTATAATATACATCAGCACAAACATTTATATACAGGCTGTCCCAAAAGATACAGGCAGTTAAAATTACAATTATTTTTGAATAATTTTTATTATAAACGATAAATTTTTGTTTAACTCATTTTCTGTATTATTGCCTGTAGCTATTAAACGGTTAAAGCTAGCAACTTGTTCTTTACAAATTTGCAATTTACGTGAAATTCTCTATAATATACATCAGCACACACATTTATATACAGGCTGTTCCAAAAGATACAGGCAGTTAAATGTACACTTATTTTTGAATAATTTTTATTATAAACGATAAATTTTTGTTTAGCTCATTTTCTGTATTATTGCCTGTAGCTATTAAACGGTTAAAGATAGCACCTTGTTCTTTGCAAATTTGGAATCTACGTGAAATTATCTATAGTATACATCAGCACACACATTTATATACAGGCTGTTCTAAAAGTTACAGGCAGTTAAATGTACAGTTGTTTTTAAATAATTTTTATTATAAACGATAAATTTTTGGTTAGCTCATTTTCTGTATTATTGTGATTTATAACAATCACGAATTACGTAAGATCTAAGCGTCAAATCCCAATTTGGACGCCGGATTCGAAATCCTTGGGGTCGAATTAAGGGGTTGCCATGTCTAACTCAAAATTTATTTTCCCGATCGAAACTGAAAAACGGTGGACTATAGCCTTGGTCTTTTTTTGGCAAAAAAAACTTTTTGACTCCGATTTATTTCAAATTTGGTATACGTAAACCAGATACGAAGGACTAATGGATAGCCAAATTTGATCTCATAGGGGTTGATATTAAGGGAGTTATTGAAGTATAAAGTGGGTTTTTGCCTGTAGCTATTAAACGGTTAAAGCTAGCAACGTTTTCTTTGCAAATTTGGAATCTACGTGAAATTCTATATAATATACATCAGCAAAAACGTTTATATACAGGCAGTTAAAATTACAATTATTTTTGAATAATTTTTATTATAAACAATAAATTTTTGTTTAGCTCATTTTCTGTATTATTGCCTGTAGCTATTAAACGGTTAAAGTTAGCAACTTGCTCTTTGCAAATTTGGAATCTACGTGAAATTCTCTATAATATACATCAGCACACACATTTATATACAGGCTGTTCCAAAAGATACAGGCAGTTAAAATTACAATTATTTTTGAATAATTTTTATTATAAACGATAAATTTTTGTTTAGCTCATTTTCTGTATTATTGCCTGTACCTATTAAACGGTTAAAGTTAGCAACTTGTTCTTTGCAAATTTGGAATCTACGTGAAATTCTCTATAATATACATCAGCACAAACATTTATATACAGGCTGTTCCAAAAGATACAGGCAGTTAAAATTACAATTATTTTTGAATAATTTTTATTATAAACGATAAATTTTTGTTTAACTCATTTTCTGTATTATTGCCTGTAGCTATTAAACGGTTAAAGCTAGCAACTTGTTCTTTACAAATTTGCAATCTACGTGAAATTCTCTATAACATACATCAGCACAAACATTTATATACAGGCTGTTCTAAAAGATACAGGCAGTTAAAATTACAATTATTTTTGAATAATTTTTATTATAAACGATAAATTTTTGTTTAGCTCATTTTCTGTATTATTGCCTGTAGCTATTAAACGGTTAAAGTTAGCAACTTGTTCTTTGCAAATTTGGAATCTACGTGAAATTCTCTATAATATACATCAGCACACACATTTATATACAGGCTGTTCCAAAAGATACAGGCAGTTAAAATTACAATTATTTTTGAATAATTTTTATTATAAACGATAAATTTTTGTTTAGCTCATTTTCTGTATTATTGCCTGTACCTATTAAACGGTTAAAGTTAGCAACTTGTTCTTTGCAAATTTGGAATCTACGTGAAATTCTCTATAATATACATCAGCACAAACATTTATATACAGGCTGTTCCAAAAGATACAGGCAGTTAAAATTACAATTATTTTTGAATAATTTTTATTATAAACGATAAATTTTTGTTTAACTCATTTTCTGTATTATTGCCTGTAGCTATTAAACGGTTAAAGCTAGCAACTTGTTCTTTACAAATTTGCAATCTACGTGAAATTCTCTATAACATACATCAGCACAAACATTTATATACAGGCTGTTCTAAAAGATACAGGCAGTTAAAATTACAATTATTTTTGAATAATTTTTATTATAAACGATAAATTTTTGTTTAGCTCATTTTCTGTATTATTGCCTGTACCTATTAAACGGTTAAAGTTAGCAACTTGTTCTTTGCAAATTTGGAATCTACGTGAAATTCTCTATAATATACATCAGCACAAACATTTATATACAGGCTGTTCCAAAAGATACAGGCAGTTAAAATTACAATTATTTTTGAATAATTTTTATTATAAACGATAAATTTTTGTTTAACTCATTTTCTGTATTATTGCCTGTAGCTATTAAACGGTTAAAGCTAGCAACTTGTTCTTTACAAATTTGCAATCTACGTGAAATTCTCTATAACATACATCAGCACAAACATTTATATACAGGCTGTTCTAAAAGATACAGGCAGTTAAAATTACAATTATTTTTGAATAATTTTTATTATAAACGATAAATTTTTGTTTAGCTCATTTTCTGTATTATTGCCTGTAGCTATTAAACGGTTAAAGTTAGCAACTTGTTCTTTGCAAATTTGGAATCTACGTGAAATTCTCTATAATATACATCAGCACACACATTTATATACAGGCTGTTCCAAAAGATACAGGCAGTTAAAATTACAATTATTTTTGAATAATTTTTATTATAAACGATAAATTTTTGTTTAGCTCATTTTCTGTATTATTGCCTGTACCTATTAAACGATTAAAGTTAGCAACTTGTTCTTTGCAAATTTGGAATCTACGTGAAATTCTCTATAATATACATCAGCACAAACATTTATATACAGGCTGTTCCAAAAGATACAGGCAGTTAAAATTACAATTATTTTTGAATAATTTTTATTATAAACGATAAATTTTTGTTTAACTCATTTTCTGTATTATTGCCTGTAGCTATCAAACGGTTAAAGCTAGCAACTTGTTCTTTACAAATTTGCAATCTACGTGAAATTCTCTATAACATACATCAGCACAAACATTTATATACAGGCTGTTCTAAAAGTTACAGGCAGTTAAATGTACACTTATTTTTAAATAATTTTTATTATAAACGATAAATTTTTGGTTAGCTCATTTTCTGTATTATTGCCTGTAGCTATTAAACGGTTATTGTTAACAACTTGTTCTTTGCAAATTTGGAATCTACGTGAAATTCTCTATAATATACATCAGCACACACATTTATATACAGGCTGTTCCAAAAGATACAGGCAGTTAAATTTACAATTATTTTTGAATAATTTTTATTATAAACGATAAATTTTTGTTTAACTCATTTTATGTATTATTGCTTGTAGCTATTAAACGGTTAAAGTTAGCAACTTGTTCTTTGCAAATTTGGAATCTACGTGAAATTCTCTATAATATACATCAGCACACACATTTATATACAGGCTGTTCCAAAAGATACAGGCAGTTAAAATTACAATTATTTTTGAATAATTTTTATTATAAACGATAAATTTTTGTTTAACTCATTTTATGTATTATTGCCTGTAGCTATTAAACGGTTAAAGCTAGCAACTTGTTCTTTACAAATTTGCAATCTACGTGAAATTCTCTATAATATACATCAGCACACACATTTATATACAGGCTGTTCCAAAAGATACAGGCAGTTAAAATTACAATTATTTTTGAATAATTTTTATTATAAACGATAAATTTTTGTTTAGCTCATTTTCTGTATTATTGCCTGTACCTATTAAACGGTTAAAGTTAGCAACTTGTTCTTTGCAAATTTGGAATCTACGTGAAATTCTCTATAATATACATCAGCACACACATTTATATACAGGCTGTTCCAAAAGATACAGGCAGTTAAAATTACAATTATTTTTGAATAATTTTTATTATAAACGATAAATTTTTGTTTAGCTCATTTTCTGTATTATTGCCTGTAGCTATTAAACGGTTAAAGTTAGCAACTTGTTCTTTGCAAATTTGGAATCTACGTGAAATTCTCTATAATATACATCAGCACACACATTTATATACAGGCTGTTCCAAAAGATACAGGCAGTTAAAATTACAATTATTTTTGAATAATTTTTATTATAAACGATAAATTTTTGTTTAGCTCATTTTCTGTATTATTGCCTGTACCTATTAAACGGTTAAAGTTAGCAACTTGTTCTTTGCAAATTTGGAATCTACGTGAAATTCTCTATAATATACATCAGCACAAACATTTATATACAGGCTGTTCCAAAAGATACAGGCAGTTAAAATTACAATTATTTTTGAATAATTTTTATTATAAACGATAAATTTTTGTTTAACTCATTTTCTGTATTATTGCCTGTAGCTATTAAACGGTTAAAGCTAGCAACTTGTTCTTTACAAATTTGCAATCTACGTGAAATTCTCTATAACATACATCAGCACAAATATTTATATACAGGCTGTTCTAAAAGATACAGGCAGTTAAAATTACAATTATTTTTGAATAATTTTTATTATAAACGATAAATTTTTGTTTAGCTCATTTTCTGTATTATTGCCTGTACCTATTAAACGGTTAAAGTTAGCAACTTGTTCTTTGCAAATTTGGAATCTACGTGAAATTCTCTATAATATACATCAGCACAAACATTTATATACAGGCTGTTCCAAAAGATACAGGCAGTTAAAATTACAATTATTTTTGAATAATTTTTATTATAAACGATAAATTTTTGTTTAACTCATTTTCTGTATTATTGCCTGTAGCTATTAAACGGTTAAAGCTAGCAACTTGTTCTTTACAAATTTGCAATCTACGTGAAATTCTCTATAACATACATCAGCACAAACATTTATATACAGGCTGTTCTAAAAGTTACAGGCAGTTAAATGTACACTTATTTTTAAATAATTTTTATTATAAACGATAAATTTTTGGTTAGCTCATTTTCTGTATTATTGCCTGTAGCTATTAAACGGTTATTGTTAACAACTTGGTCTTTGCAAATTTGGAATCTACGTGAAATTCTCTATAATATACATCAGCACACACATTTATATACAGGCTGTTCCAAAAGATACAGGCAGTTAAAATTACAGTTATTTTTGAATAATTTTTATTATAAACGATAAATTTTTGTTTAGCTCATTTTCTGTATTATTGCTTGTAGCTATTAAACGGTTAAAGTTAGCAACTTGTTCTTTGCAAATTTGGAATCTACGTGAAATTCTCTATAATATACATCAGCACACACATTTATATACAGGCTGTTCCAAAAGATACAGGCAGTTAAAATTACAATTATTTTTGAATAATTTTTATTATAAACGATAAATTTTTGTTTAACTCATTTTATGTATTATTGCCTGTAGCTATTAAACGGTTAAAGCTAGCAACTTGTTCTTTACAAATTTGCAATCTACGTGAAATTCTCTATAATATACATCAGCACACACATTTATATACAGGCTGTTCCAAAAGATACAGGCAGTTAAAATTACAATTATTTTTGAATAATTTTTATTATAAACGATAAATTTTTGTTTAGCTCATTTTCTGTATTATTGCCTGTACCTATTAAACGGTTAAAGTTAGCAACTTGTTCTTTGCAAATTTGGAATCTACGTGAAATTCTCTATAATATACATCAGCACACACATTTATATACAGGCTGTTCCAAAAGATACAGGCAGTTAAAATTACAATTATTTTTGAATAATTTTTATTATAAACGATAAATTTTTGTTTAGCTCATTTTCTGTATTATTGCCTGTACCTATTAAACGGTTAAAGTTAGCAACTTGTTCTTTACAAATTTGGAATCTACGTGAAATTCTCTATAATATACATCAGCACAAACATTTATATACAGGCTGTTCCAAAAGATACAGGCAGTTAAAATTACAATTATTTTTGAATAATTTTTATTATAAACGATAAATTTTTGTTTAACTCATTTTCTGTATTATTGCCTGTAGCTATTAAACGGTTAAAGCTAGCAACTTGTTCTTTACAAATTTGCAATTTACGTGAAATTCTCTATAATATACATCAGCACACACATTTATATACAGGCTGTTCCAAAAGATACAGGCAGTTAAATGTACACTTATTTTTGAATAATTTTTATTATAAACGATAAATTTTTGTTTAGCTCATTTTCTGTATTATTGCCTGTAGCTATTAAACGGTTAAAGATAGCACCTTGTTCTTTGCAAATTTGGAATCTACGTGAAATTATCTATAGTATACATCAGCACACACATTTATATACAGGCTGTTCTAAAAGTTACAGGCAGTTAAATGTACAGTTGTTTTTAAATAATTTTTATTATAAACGATAAATTTTTGGTTAGCTCATTTTCTGTATTATTGTGATTTATAACAATCACGAATTACGTAAGATCTAAGCGTCAAATCCCAATTTGGACGCCGGATTCGAAATCCTTGGGGTCGAATTAAGGGGTTGCCATGTCTAACTCAAAATTTATTTTCCCGATCGAAACTGAAAAACGGTTAAAGATAGCACCTTGTTCTTTGCAAATTTGGAATCTACGTGAAATTATCTATAGTATACATCAGCACACACATTTATATACAGGCTGTTCCAAAAGATACAGGCAGTTAAAATTACAATTATTTTTGAATAATTTTTATTATAAACGATAAATTTTTGTTTAGCTCATTTTCTGTATTATTGCCTGTACCTATTAAACGGTTAAAGTTAGCAACTTGTTCTTTGCAAATTTGGAATCTACGTGAAATTCTCTATAATATACATCAGCACAAACATTTATATACAGGCTGTTCCAAAAGATACAGGCAGTTAAAATTACAATTATTTTTGAATAATTTTTATTATAAACGATAAATTTTTGTTTAACTCATTTTCTGTATTATTGCCTGTAGCTATTAAACGGTTAAAGCTAGCAACTTGTTCTTTACAAATTTGCAATCTACGTGAAATTCTCTATAACATACATCAGCACAAACATTTATATACAGGCTGTTCTAAAAGATACAGGCAGTTAAAATTACAATTATTTTTGAATAATTTTTATTATAAACGATAAATTTTTGTTTAGCTCATTTTCTGTATTATTGCCTGTAGCTATTAAACGGTTAAAGTTAGCAACTTGTTCTTTGCAAATTTGGAATCTACGTGAAATTCTCTATAATATACATCAGCACACACATTTATATACAGGCTGTTCCAAAAGATACAGGCAGTTAAAATTACAATTATTTTTGAATAATTTTTATTATAAACGATAAATTTTTGTTTAGCTCATTTTCTGTATTATTGCCTGTACCTATTAAACGGTTAAAGTTAGCAACTTGTTCTTTGCAAATTTGGAATCTACGTGAAATTCTCTATAATATACATCAGCACAAACATTTATATACAGGCTGTTCCAAAAGATACAGGCAGTTAAAATTACAATTATTTTTGAATAATTTTTATTATAAACGATAAATTTTTGTTTAACTCATTTTCTGTATTATTGCCTGTAGCTATTAAACGGTTAAAGCTAGCAACTTGTTCTTTACAAATTTGCAATCTACGTGAAATTCTCTATAACATACATCAGCACAAACATTTATATACAGGCTGTTCTAAAAGATACAGGCAGTTAAAATTACAATTATTTTTGAATAATTTTTATTATAAACGATAAATTTTTGTTTAGCTCATTTTCTGTATAATTGCCTGTACCTATTAAACGGTTAAAGTTAGCAACTTGTTCTTTGCAAATTTGGAATCTACGTGAAATTCTCTATAATATACATCAGCACAAACATTTATATACAGGCTGTTCCAAAAGATACAGGCAGTTAAATTTACAATTATTTTTGAATAATTTTTGTTATAAACGATAAATTTTTGTTTAACTCATTTTCTGTATTATTGCCTGTAGCTATTAAACGGTTAAAGCTAGCAACTTGTTCTTTACAAATTTGCAATCTACGTGAAATTCTCTATAACATACATCAGCACAAACATTTATATACAGGCTGTTCTAAAAGATACAGGCAGTTAAAATTACAATTATTTTTGAATAATTTTTATTATAAACGATAAATTTTTGTTTAGCTCATTTTCTGTATTATTGCCTGTAGCTATTAAACGGTTAAAGTTAGCAACTTGTTCTTTGCAAATTTGGAATCTACGTGAAATTCTCTATAATATACATCAGCACACACATTTATATACAGGCTGTTCCAAAAGATACAGGCAGTTAAAATTACAATTATTTTTGAATAATTTTTATTATAAACGATAAATTTTTGTTTAGCTCATTTTCTGTATTATTGCCTGTACCTATTAAACGATTAAAGTTAGCAACTTGTTCTTTGCAAATTTGGAATCTACGTGAAATTCTCTATAATATACATCAGCACAAACATTTATATACAGGCTGTTCCAAAAGATACAGGCAGTTAAAATTACAATTATTTTTGAATAATTTTTATTATAAACGATAAATTTTTGTTTAACTCATTTTCTGTATTATTGCCTGTAGCTATCAAACGGTTAAAGCTAGCAACTTGTTCTTTACAAATTTGCAATCTACGTGAAATTCTCTATAACATACATCAGCACAAACATTTATATACAGGCTGTTCTAAAAGTTACAGGCAGTTAAATGTACACTTATTTTTAAATAATTTTTATTATAAACGATAAATTTTTGGTTAGCTCATTTTCTGTATTATTGCCTGTAGCTATTAAACGGTTATTGTTAACAACTTGGTCTTTGCAAATTTGGAATCTACGTGAAATTCTCTATAATATACATCAGCACACACATTTATATACAGGCTGTTCCAAAAGATACAGGCAGTTAAAATTACAGTTATTTTTGAATAATTTTTATTATAAACGATAAATTTTTGTTTAGCTCATTTTCTGTATTATTGCTTGTAGCTATTAAACGGTTAAAGTTAGCAACTTGTTCTTTGCAAATTTGGAATCTACGTGAAATTCTCTATAATATACATCAGCACACACATTTATATACAGGCTGTTCCAAAAGATACAGGCAGTTAAAATTACAATTATTTTTGAATAATTTTTATTATAAACGATAAATTTTTGTTTAACTCATTTTATGTATTATTGCCTGTAGCTATTAAACGGTTAAAGCTAGCAACTTGTTCTTTACAAATTTGCAATCTACGTGAAATTCTCTATAATATACATCAGCACACACATTTATATACAGGCTGTTCCAAAAGATACAGGCAGTTAAAATTACAATTATTTTTGAATAATTTTTATTATAAACGATAAATTTTTGTTTAGCTCATTTTCTGTATTATTGCCTGTACCTATTAAACGGTTAAAGTTAGCAACTTGTTCTTTGCAAATTTGGAATCTACGTGAAATTCTCTATAATATACATCAGCACACACATTTATATACAGGCTGTTCCAAAAGATACAGGCAGTTAAAATTACAATTATTTTTGAATAATTTTTATTATAAACGATAAATTTTTGTTTAGCTCATTTTCTGTATTATTGCCTGTACCTATTAAACGGTTAAAGTTAGCAACTTGTTCTTTGCAAATTTGGAATCTACGTGAAATTCTCTATAATATACATCAGCACAAACATTTATATACAGGCTGTTCCAAAAGATACAGGCAGTTAAAATTACAATTATTTTTGAATAATTTTTATTATAAACGATAAATTTTTGTTTAACTCATTTTCTGTATTATTGCCTGTAGCTATTAAACGGTTAAAGCTAGCAACTTGTTCTTTACAAATTTGCAATCTACGTGAAATTCTCTATAACATACATCAGCACAAATATTTATATACAGGCTGTTCTAAAAGATACAGGCAGTTAAAATTACAATTATTTTTGAATAATTTTTATTATAAACGATAAATTTTTGTTTAGCTCATTTTCTGTATTATTGCCTGTACCTATTAAACGGTTAAAGTTAGCAACTTGTTCTTTGCAAATTTGGAATCTACGTGAAATTCTCTATAATATACATCAGCACAAACATTTATATACAGGCTGTTCCAAAAGATACAGGCAGTTAAAATTACAATTATTTTTGAATAATTTTTATTATAAACGATAAATTTTTGTTTAACTCATTTTCTGTATTATTGCCTGTAGCTATTAAACGGTTAAAGCTAGCAACTTGTTCTTTACAAATTTGCAATCTACGTGAAATTCTCTATAACATACATCAGCACAAATATTTATATACAGGCTGTTCTAAAAGATACAGGCAGTTAAAATTACAATTATTTTTGAATAATTTTTATTATAAACGATAAATTTTTGTTTAGCTCATTTTCTGTATTATTGCCTGTACCTATTAAACGGTTAAAGTTAGCAACTTGTTCTTTGCAAATTTGGAATCTACGTGAAATTCTCTATAATATACATCAGCACAAACATTTATATACAGGCTGTTCCAAAAGATACAGGCAGTTAAAATTACAATTATTTTTGAATAATTTTTATTATAAACGATAAATTTTTGTTTAACTCATTTTCTGTATTATTGCCTGTAGCTATTAAACGGTTAAAGCTAGCAACTTGTTCTTTACAAATTTGCAATCTACGTGAAATTCTCTATAACATACATCAGCACAAACATTTATATACAGGCTGTTCTAAAAGTTACAGGCAGTTAAATGTACACTTATTTTTAAATAATTTTTATTATAAACGATAAATTTTTGGTTAGCTCATTTTCTGTATTATTGCCTGTAGCTATTAAACGGTTATTGTTAACAACTTGGTCTTTGCAAATTTGGAATCTACGTGAAATTCTCTATAATATACATCAGCACACACATTTATATACAGGCTGTTCCAAAAGATACAGGCAGTTAAAATTACAGTTATTTTTGAATAATTTTTATTATAAACGATAAATTTTTGTTTAGCTCATTTTCTGTATTATTGCTTGTAGCTATTAAACGGTTAAAGTTAGCAACTTGTTCTTTGCAAATTTGGAATCTACGTGAAATTCTCTATAATATACATCAGCACACACATTTATATACAGGCTGTTCCAAAAGATACAGGCAGTTAAAATTACAATTATTTTTGAATAATTTTTATTATAAACGATAAATTTTTGTTTAACTCATTTTATGTATTATTGCCTGTAGCTATTAAACGGTTAAAGCTAGCAACTTGTTCTTTACAAATTTGCAATCTACGTGAAATTCTCTATAATATACATCAGCACACACATTTATATACAGGCTGTTCCAAAAGATACAGGCAGTTAAAATTACAATTATTTTTGAATAATTTTTATTATAAACGATAAATTTTTGTTTAGCTCATTTTCTGTATTATTGCCTGTACCTATTAAACGGTTAAAGTTAGCAACTTGTTCTTTGCAAATTTGGAATCTACGTGAAATTCTCTATAATATACATCAGCACACACATTTATATACAGGCTGTTCCAAAAGATACAGGCAGTTAAAATTACAATTATTTTTGAATAATTTTTATTATAAACGATAAATTTTTGTTTAACTCATTTTCTGTATTATTGCCTGTAGCTATTAAACGGTTAAAGCTAGCAACTTGTTCTTTACAAATTTGCAATCTACGTGAAATTCTCTATAATATACATCAGCACACACATTTATATACAGGCTGTTCCAAAAGATACAGGCAGTTAAAATTACAATTATTTTTGAATAATTTTTATTATAAACGATAAATTTTTGTTTAGCTCATTTTCTGTATTATTGCTTGTAGCTATTAAACGGTTAAAGTTAGCAACTTGTTCTTTGCAAATTTGGAATCTACGTGAAATTCTCTATAATATACATCAGCACAAACATTTATATACAGGCTGTTCCAAAAGATACAGGCAGTTAAAATTACAATTATTTTTGAATAATTTTTATTATAAACGATAAATTTTTGTTTAACTCATTTTCTGTATTATTGCCTGTAGCTATTAAACGGTTAAAGCTAGCAACTTGTTCTTTACAAATTTGCAATCTACGTGAAATTCTCTATAATATACATCAGCACAAACATTTATATACAGGCTGTTCCAAAAGATACAGGCAGTTAAAATTACAATTATTTTTGAATAATTTTTATTATAAACGATAAATTTTTGTTTAACTCATTTTCTGGATTATTGCCTGTAGCTATTAAACGGTTAAAGCTAGCAACTTGTTCTTTACAAATTTGCAATCTACGTGAAATTCTCTATAACATACATCAGCACAAACATTTATATACAGGCTGTTCTAAATGTTACAGGCAGTTAAATGTATACTTATTTTTAAATAATTTTTATTATAAACGATAAATTTTTGGTTAGCTCATTTTCTGTATTATTGCCTGTAGCTATTAAACGGTTATAGTTAACAACTTGTTCTTTGCAAATTTGGAATCTACGTGAAATTCTCTATAATATACATCAGCACACACATTTATATACAGGCTGTTCCAAAAGATACAGGCAGTTAAATTTACAATTATTTTTGAATAATTTTTATTATAAACGATAAATTTTTGTTTAGCTCATTTTCTGTATTATTGCTTGTAGCTATTAAACGGTTAAAGTTAGCAACTTGTTCTTTGCAAATTTGGAATCTACGTGAAATTCTCTATAATATACATCAGCACAAACATTTATATACAGGCTGTCCCAAAAGATACAGGCAGTTAAAATTACAATTATTTTTGAATAATTTTTATTATAAACGATAAATTTTTGTTTAACTCATTTTCTGTATTATTGCCTGTAGCTATTAAACGGTTAAAGCTAGCAACTTGTTCTTTACAAATTTGCAATTTACGTGAAATTCTCTATAATATACATCAGCACACACATTTATATACAGGCTGTTCCAAAAGATACAGGCAGTTAAAATTACAATTATTTTTGAATAATTTTTATTATAAACGATAAATTTTTGTTTAGCTCATTTTCTGTATTATTGCCTGTAGCTATTAAACGGTTAAAGATAGCAACTTGTTCTTTGCAAATTTGGAATCTACGTGAAATTCTCTATAATATACATCAGCACACACATTTATATACAGGCTGTTCTAAAAGTTACAGGCAGTTAAATGTACACTTGTTTTTAAATAATTTTTATTATAAACGATAAATTTTTGGTTAGCTCATTTTCTGTATTATTGTGATTTATAACAATCACGAATTACGTAAGATCTAAGCGTCAAATCCCAATTTGGACGCCGGATTCGAAATCCTTGGGGTCGAATTAAGGGGTTGCCATGTCTAACTCAAAATTTATTTTCCCGATCGAAACTGAAAAACGGTGGACTATAGCCTTGGTCTTTTTTTGGCAAAAAAAACTTTTTGACTCCGATTTATTTCAAATTTGGTATACGTAAACCAGATACGAAGGACTAATGGATAGCCAAATTTGATCTCATAGGGGTTGATATTAAGGGAGTTATTGAAGTATAAAGTGGGTTTTTGCCTGTAGCTATTAAACGGTTAAAGCTAGCAACGTTTTCTTTGCAAATTTGGAATCTACGTGAAATTCTATATAATATACATCAGCAAAAACGTTTATATACAGGCAGTTAAAATTACAATTATTTTTGAATATTTTTTATTATATACGATAAATTTTTGTTTAACTCATTTTCTGTATTATTGCCTGTAGCTATTAAACGGGTAAAGCTAGCAACTTGTTCTTTGCAAATTTGGAATCTACGTGAAATTCTCTATAATTTACATCAGCACAAACATTTATATACAGGCTGTTTCAAAAGTTACAGGCAGTTAAATTTACAATTATTTTTGAATAATTTTGATTATAAACGATAAATTTTTGTTTAGCTCATTTTCTGTATTATTGCCTGTACCTATTAAACGGTTAAAGTTAGCAACTTGTTCTTTGCAAATTTGGAATCTACGTGAAATTCTCTATAATATACATCAGCACAAACATTTATATACAGGCTGTTCCAAAAGATACAGGCAGTTAAAATTACAATTATTTTTGAATAATTTTTATTATAAACGATAAATTTTTGTTTAACTCATTTTCTGTATTATTGCCTGTAGCTATTAAACGGTTAAAGCTAGCAACTTGTTCTTTACAAATTTGCAATCTACGTGAAATTCTCTATAACATACATCAGCACAAACATTTATATACAGGCTGTTCTAAAAGTTACAGGCAGTTAAATGTACACTTATTTTTAAATAATTTTTATTATAAACGATAAATTTTTGGTTAGCTCATTTTCTGTATTATTGCCTGTAGCTATTAAACGGTTATTGTTAACAACTTGGTCTTTGCAAATTTGGAATCTACGTGAAATTCTCTATAATATACATCAGCACACACATTTATATACAGGCTGTTCCAAAAGATACAGGCAGTTAAAATTACAGTTATTTTTGAATAATTTTTATTATAAACGATAAATTTTTGTTTAGCTCATTTTCTGTATTATTGCTTGTAGCTATTAAACGGTTAAAGTTAGCAACTTGTTCTTTGCAAATTTGGAATCTACGTGAAATTCTCTATAATATACATCAGCACACACATTTATATACAGGCTGTTCCAAAAGATACAGGCAGTTAAAATTACAATTATTTTTGAATAATTTTTATTATAAACGATAAATTTTTGTTTAACTCATTTTATGTATTATTGCCTGTAGCTATTAAACGGTTAAAGCTAGCAACTTGTTCTTTACAAATTTGCAATCTACGTGAAATTCTCTATAATATACATCAGCACACACATTTATATACAGGCTGTTCCAAAAGATACAGGCAGTTAAAATTACAATTATTTTTGAATAATTTTTATTATAAACGATAAATTTTTGTTTAGCTCATTTTCTGTATTATTGCCTGTAGCTATTAAACGGTTAAAGCTAGCAACTTGTTCTTTACAAATTTGCAATCTACGTGAAATTCTCTATAATATACATCAGCACACACATTTATATACAGGCTGTTCCAAAAGATACAGGCAGTTAAAATTACAATTATTTTTGAATAATTTTTATTATAAACGATAAATTTTTGTTTAGCTCATTTTCTGTATTATTGCCTGTACCTATTAAACGGTTAAAGTTAGCAACTTGTTCTTTGCAAATTTGGAATCTACGTGAAATTCTCTATAATATACATCAGCACACACATTTATATACAGGCTGTTCCAAAAGATACAGGCAGTTAAAATTACAATTATTTTTGAATAATTTTTATTATAAACGATAAATTTTTGTTTAACTCATTTTCTGTATTATTGCCTGTAGCTATTAAACGGTTAAAGCTAGCAACTTGTTCTTTACAAATTTGCAATCTACGTGAAATTCTCTATAATATACATCAGCACACACATTTATATACAGGCTGTTCCAAAAGATACAGGCAGTTAAAATTACAATTATTTTTGAATAATTTTTATTATAAACGATAAATTTTTGTTTAGCTCATTTTCTGTATTATTGCTTGTAGCTATTAAACGGTTAAAGTTAGCAACTTGTTCTTTGCAAATTTGGAATCTACGTGAAATTCTCTATAATATACATCAGCACAAACATTTATATACAGGCTGTTCCAAAAGATACAGGCAGTTAAAATTACAATTATTTTTGAATAATTTTTATTATAAACGATAAATTTTTGTTTAACTCATTTTCTGTATTATTGCCTGTAGCTATTAAACGGTTAAAGCTAGCAACTTGTTCTTTACAAATTTGCAATCTACGTGAAATTCTCTATAATATACATCAGCACAAACATTTATATACAGGCTGTTCCAAAAGATACAGGCAGTTAAAATTACAATTATTTTTGAATAATTTTTATTATAAACGATAAATTTTTGTTTAACTCATTTTCTGTATTATTGCCTGTAGCTATTAAACGGTTAAAGCTAGCAACTTGTTCTTTACAAATTTGCAATCTACGTGAAATTCTCTATAACATACATCAGCACAAACATTTATATACAGGCTGTTCTAAATGTTACAGGCAGTTAAATGTATACTTATTTTTAAATAATTTTTATTATAAACGATAAATTTTTGGTTAGCTCATTTTCTGTATTATTGCCTGTAGCTATTAAACGGTTATAGTTAACAACTTGTTCTTTGCAAATTTGGAATCTACGTGAAATTCTCTATAATATACATCAGCACACACATTTATATACAGGCTGTTCCAAAAGATACAGGCAGTTAAATTTACAATTATTTTTGAATAATTTTTATTATAAACGATAAATTTTTGTTTAGCTCATTTTCTGTATTATTGCTTGTAGCTATTAAACGGTTAAAGTTAGCAACTTGTTCTTTGCAAATTTGGAATCTACGTGAAATTCTCTATAATATACATCAGCACAAACATTTATATACAGGCTGTCCCAAAAGATACAGGCAGTTAAAATTACAATTATTTTTGAATAATTTTTATTATAAACGATAAATTTTTGTTTAACTCATTTTCTGTATTATTGCCTGTAGCTATTAAACGGTTAAAGCTAGCAACTTGTTCTTTACAAATTTGCAATTTACGTGAAATTCTCTATAATATACATCAGCACACACATTTATATACAGGCTGTTCCAAAAGATACAGGCAGTTAAAATTACAATTATTTTTGAATAATTTTTATTATAAACGATAAATTTTTGTTTAGCTCATTTTCTGTATTATTGCCTGTAGCTATTAAACGGTTAAAGATAGCAACTTGTTCTTTGCAAATTTGGAATCTACGTGAAATTCTCTATAATATACATCAGCACACACATTTATATACAGGCTGTTCTAAAAGTTACAGGCAGTTAAATGTACACTTGTTTTTAAATAATTTTTATTATAAACGATAAATTTTTGGTTAGCTCATTTTCTGTATTATTGTGATTTATAACAATCACGAATTACGTAAGATCTAAGCGTCAAATCCCAATTTGGACGCCGGATTCGAAATCCTTGGGGTCGAATTAAGGGGTTGCCATGTCTAACTCAAAATTTATTTTCCCGATCGAAACTGAAAAACGGTGGACTATAATAGCCTTGGTCTTTTTTTGGCAAAAAAAACTTTTTGACTCCGATTTATTTCAAATTTGGTATACGTAAACCAGATACGAAGGACTAATGGATAGCCAAATTTGATCTCATAGGGGTTGATATTAAGGGAGTTATTGAAGTATAAAGTGGGTTTTTGCCTGTAGCTATTAAACGGTTAAAGCTAGCAACGTTTTCTTTGCAAATTTGGAATCTACGTGAAATTCTATATAATATACATCAGCAAAAACGTTTATATACAGGCAGTTAAAATTACAATTATTTTTGAATATTTTTTATTATATACGATAAATTTTTGTTTAACTCATTTTCTGTATTATTGCCTGTAGCTATTAAACGGGTAAAGCTAGCAACTTGTTCTTTGCAAATTTGGAATCTACGTGAAATTCTCTATAATTTACATCAGCACAAACATTTATATACAGGCTGTTTCAAAAGTTACAGGCAGTTAAATTTACAATTATTTTTGAATAATTTTGATTATAAACGATAAATTTTTGTTTAGCTCATTTTCTGTATTATTCCCTTTAGCTATTAAACGGTTATAGTTAGCAACTTGTTCTTTGCAAATTTGGAATCTACGTGAAATTCTCTATAATATACATCAGCACAAACATTTATATACAGGCTGTTCCAAAAGATACAGGCAGTTAAATTACAATTATTTTTGAATAATTTTTATTATAAACGATAAATTTTTGTTTAGCTCATTTTCTGTATTATTGCCTGTAGCCATTAAACGGTTAAAGTTAGCAACTTGTTCTTTGCAAATTTGGAATCTACGTGAAATTCTCTACAATATACATCAGCACACACATTTATATACAGGCTGTTCCAAAAGATACAGGCAGTTAAAATTACAATTATTTTTGAATAATTTTTATTATAAACGATAAATTTTTGTTTAGCTCATTTTCTGTATTATTGCCTGTAGCTATTAAACGGTTAAAGTTAGCAACTTGTTCTTTGCAAATTTGGAATCTACGTGAAATTCTCTTTAGAAGCTACAAGCAAAATAGAGAAAATTTCAGGATATTGAATATAAAGAAAATGTACGTATTGTACGTAATTTATATTAAAATATCCCATAGATTTTGCAAATATATGTGAGAATTATTTTGTAGTGAGACATGAATACATGTATTTTTATTTAAAAATATTTTTCGTTTTATGCGTACAAACAGGTAAAATATCTGGCGAGAGGTTATGTGCTGGCCACATCAGATTTTTATTTATTATTATGTTAAGGGCTAGGGGGTGCCGTGGCACCCATGGCATCTACCGTGCGCACGCCTGTGATTGGTGGTATTAGTATATAAAATTGTTCCGTTTTCGCTGCAAACTAACAAGATTTTCTCGTTCCGTCGGCGTCAACAGATTCTGATCAATTTCTATTCTTTCAAGTGATCAATCCTTATTTATTTGAAAAGTAATCCAGTAAAGATTTACCCGCGGAAGACTAGCAATTCTGAAGTTGTCTGAATGTGTGTTTATTTTGGTAATGCATCACAAAGTCTTTGGTATGAAGCCAAGAAGTTTCAGTTGATATCTGTGTTTATGCAAACAAGAGAGTCGTACATGTTCCCCACGTACTGAATCTTTACTTCTTTGCCACTTCAGTTGAAGGATTTTCTTATCTAGATTTAGACTATCTAGAGCAGGGATGGCGAACCTTTACGTATCAACGTGCCATTTTTCTAAAGAAATGTTTAATGAGGTCATAGGCATGCCATCAAATAATTTTGACTTTGTGATTATTGGGAAAATAATAATAATAATAATAATAATAATAATAATAATAATAATAATAATAATAATAATAATAATAAATACTATCAACTCAAAACTCTTTATTTACTACAAATAAATAGGAACATTTTGCAATGTTTCAATTATACGCGTAATTTAAATTAAAGTAAAATTAATGTGACTTCTGTTGTTGCAGATTAGATGACAAATAACATATGTTAGGGTTGTAAGATGTTACTTTTAACAGAATGTATGCTGAACTGGAGTCATCTGTCAAACGGTATCTAACCGAGTCTTTAATGTTATTCATCTCTGAAAATAATGACTCGCGGGCATAGGTTGATGAAAATTGTTAAAATAGCATGAGCCAGCTTCTTCAAACAATTAAATGTGTCTATGGTATCGCATTCCATGTTTCCAAAATTTTGTTATTACCATTTTCACTTATATTACTTGTCAATCTTTCTGTTTCAATTAATTCTAACTCTTTACTAGTTTCAATAAATTTTTGAATCCATATTGAACTAGACTGGAAATCAATCAGCTGCATTTCAAATTCTTCAATTTTCAACCAATCGAATTGGGACAAATTCAGTTTATCAAATGACGTCACATCAGGGTACATAATAAACTTGAGTATTTCCGATAATTCTTTGAACTGAGAAAATCTCGCTGAAAATTCCTTGATTGAAGAATCAATCACAGAAATAAATTCTTCAGTAATTTAGTCTTCGTCTGGTTTCTCATGTATTTCTAAATCGTTGATATATTTTTTCAAATTTTGAAAATAATATTGTTCCTGAAAACTTGCAGTTTAGCCTCAAAAGCGCGAATGAGATCTATCATGACGATAATTGTTTTATTTATGCCCTGAAGCTTCATGTTTAACTTATTTAAATGTTGGCATATGTCTGCAAAAAACATCAATTTTGAAAGCCACATAAGATTCAACAACTGTGGGTATTCTTCAACTTTTCCCTCATTCTGCAGAAACAGTCTGATTTCTTCCAAGCAATCAACAAATCTTTGAAGTACGCACTCGAACATTCCATAGCGTAGGGATCACTCGCGTCCGCTCGTCATATAATACCTACTTCACACTTTTTTTCGTAGTGCATCATAAGGAATTTTGTGATCAGTGACGTGCCCAAAATATTGTGCCGCGTGCCATTAATGGCACGCGTGCCATAGGTTCGCCATCCCTGATCTAGAGCATAGTTTTATATTTTATTTCAATCCTATATAGACTGGCTTTTATCTTATTTATATAATGCGTATTACAAAAAATGAATTGTAGCTAATGAAGGCAACAAAACTTTGTTCATAGCCTGCAGATATTTTTTGCCAAGGAACAGTACTTAGGAAGAAAATTTCTCCAATTACTTTCTGACAAAAAACATCATCTTGCTTGTTATCTTCATTTCAAGGACACAATGTTTCACGTTTAATGATAACAAAAAACAAAATAAATAGTACAAATTCGTAGCTTATTTATCAATTTGTCAAAGGAAATGATCGAAAACTAATGTTATGCATTATCTAAATGTCTTTGAAATTGAGTTATATAATATATTACCCTAGCTCACGATACATTTTCTAAAGAACTAATGGAAAATTTTAAATTTATTTCCTTTTATCTTTTAAAACTCTTATATAACTTTGATGCAAAATAATGCCAGACAAATTTATGAAGCAGATTACATAAAATTTAATGAGAATCGTTTTAACCTCCTTGGGAAATCATTGTAAAATATGACAATAAAATACTTTGTAATGATGTCTGTAAAATACAGTTGACGAGTTACAAAAAAAAACTTTGTCCTTTTTTTCTAGGTTTTTACCTTCAGTCACCTTTAGGTAAGGTCAAAAATTTCGGTGGTGAGTTTTTAATGAATAAGCACCTAGAATACGATTTTACTATTTTTATGATGATATCTGTGTGTGTGTGTGTGTGTGTGTGTGTGTGTGTGTGTGTGTGTGTGTGCGTGCGTGCGTGCGTGCGTGTGTGTGTGTGCGTGCGTGCGTGCGTGCGTGCGTGCGTGCGTGCGTGCGTGCGTGCGTGTGTGTGTATGTATGTGTGTCTGTGTGTGTATGTGTGTGTGTGTGTGTAACAAAATTTTCGCCTACGATAACTCTAAAACTACAATTCTAAAAATTATAATTCTTTCGTATTCCTAACGGAAGGTAATGTGCTGGCCTCATCAGATTTTTTACTTTTGTCTCAGATTTATGTTTAAATATTAGAATAGTATATAAAAACATAAGTTACAGAAGCCAACGTATTATAGCACGAGTTACAAATTTAAACACAAACGCACAGCAGCGAGTGGGCAAACGAACGAGTGCTTGAATTGCCTTCTGTAACGTGTGTTTTATAATATTTTCTCCGTTGAGGCTTTCATTTACATTATTTTTTTAAAAATATTTCACAATTTCCATTAGGGGATATTTTTGATTGAACTATTAGGTTGATGATATTTAGTGTAGTTATTTCAGTCATGCCAATCTCAAATAACAAAATATCACCAAAAATAGTTTAAGAATTAAGCTCCTTCTAGCATCAATATGCGTACTAGAATGTGACATACTGGATGTAAATATATTTTATATTTTTATAGGGGGTTTTTAAAATGTAATAACATACATATATATATATATACATATATATATATATATATATATATATATATATATATATATATATATATATATATATATATATATATATGTATATATAAATTTAAATTTTTAAATACGGAGATTCTTTAAAATTAATGTAACTAAATATGCCTGAAGCCATCGAAATATTTTCAAAGAAGTACTTCGCCTTGCATAAATATGCATGAGTCGAATGAAAATGCGAAAGTAGGGATGTATTCAAAAAACAATTTATTTTGTTTTGAATAATAATTACATTAGTTTAATCCTCTTCTGATTGTCGTTTCGTAAATGACGTTACAATTTACAAATTTTTTGATCTAATCTTTTTTGAATTTGAGCTAAATTGATTTACAACAAAAATTCAGCTAAATTATTCAGGACTGTAAAAAGTTATAAATATGAACGCCAAATGCTTTACAGAAAAACAGATTTTATAAAAATTCTGCTGTTTTTCAATTATTGAAACGCTGTTTATCCAAAATATTTGTTGTATTAAACCACAATGTTGCGTGTAAATATAAAAAAAACGTATAAATTAGATTAGTTTTATTTGGCAAATTTTCTCCAAAAACTTGGTATTAGTGTACGTGTCATTGAAGAAAAGTCCAAACAGAAAAAAATGAGCGTAGTTTTCTTTTGTCTTGGATGCTTTTATTGTTAAATATATGAATTGCTAATTGTTTTTATGAGTAGTATCAGTTTCACAACTTTATATTGTTTTAATATTTTAACCAACACCATTATAGCTATTAACATACCTAGGAATGTTATGCACATCATAACTCCCGCAGATGTAAATTTGAAATCCGAGCTCCTAGAGCGAGGATTTTAAGACATCTAAGGCTTGTTATAATCAATAACATCCGTGGTTTGTTCAATAGTTTATCGGTTTCAGAAAATTAAGACTTTATTGATAAATATTATTTTTTGATATTCTCTCATTAATGCTACTTTCAGATTGCTATGGTTAACAGAACAATTATTTTGGCATATGACAATATGACAAATATTCAAATTATGTGCTTTATTTCTCGTGTTTATTACTTTGGAATAACGTAGACCGTATTTAGAACGATAGGCTAACGTTATCTGTATGTATTAATGAAGAGCATTATATTTTCATTTTATTTTATTTTAATTTTGTAGACCGTTATTGACAAGTCAGTATGGTAATAATATTACCATACAGATACAGTTATTACTTAGTTACCAGCCTACTTTTATACATGTAGGTAAGCAATGGAATAAATTCCTGAAACCGATAAAAAAATAAAAAAAATATGTTACTTAATTCTTTTTATATTTTTCCTACATAGTACTCTGTGAGACTTCTTGATTCAACCCCTATTCAGAGCTTTGATTTCAGGGTGAGATTTCTAAAGGTACCGGGATGTCTTGTAGCTTAATTGCAGAACAGAATCGATACAGTAACTGTTACGATGTTATTTTCTTTCGAGTTGAAGCTGTGGACATTTTATTTAATCCAAAAAACGATTACATTTACTCTTAATGTCTTAACTGAATAGGGGTATAGTAATTTAAATGTTGATATATTAATTATTTTATATATTTGTATAATAAAAATGATAAACATTTAGTTTCTTATGTTTAAACATATATTTTTGTATTAGATAGTACATATTGAACAAAATTGAAACCGTACAAAACTAGACTTTGCAGTAAATACAATTTTTGATTGAAATATCAAAGGCTTTATAGTTGTCTCCGTTGTTTCAACAATTAGTGTGGTTTAAAAAAACAATTTATTATATGAGTTATACATTATAAGAATCAGTATTTTACAGTGATTATATTGATGTTTTATATATTTTAAACAATTAAACAAAATGTGAACAACAAAATCTTTGTGTTAATATAAGTAATATTAAAAGTAGGTTATGATATTTATATGATTTTCAATATATTAATTTATTATTTTTATTGTTTCAGTGTGGTTCAAAGTGCAATCCAAGCATCAGTGAGTGCATAGTAATGCAGCAGAATCTTCACCATCATCATCAACAAAGGTAATCATCACACAATGATTTTCTGTTTTATGCAAAATTAATCAAAAATATGTAACACCAATATACCAAATTTGATTATACGAAAATGCATTTATACTCAAGGGAAATAAACAATATTCCATATATGATAATAATTCGGATTTTATTATAACGAATAATGCTCTATTTAATGTTCATTAAATTTAATTGAAGCTCTATTGTATTCAGGCGTCATCGCTATGTTTTTGACATACATTGATTGGAGATGTAATTCTGTGAAATTATGCGTTGTACTTAGTCATATTTGATCATTATCATCAACAACAATGCTTGTATCATCATCATCATATGTATTATTGAAAAAAGTATTAAATATTATACCATTCTCATCAATACCTTTATTATCATCATTTGTAATATGCGTATTCTTTTTTTAAAGAAATAATGAAACATTTTTTCTCGGTTTGTTTTCAATACTCCCATGAAATATCCAAAGCAAACGCTCGAATTGAAATTTCAGTTTTTACTGAATTCCTCGACTGATTACAATTGATTTTCAGTAAGTGCCTCATAGTTTCAGAAGCATTTAGCACTGAAAAAGTAAATATCAAATTTACTCTTGATAAATTCAGTTTTCATTCGGCTGATCATTTGCTCGTCACCATTATTTTAAAGTTATGCTTCGATTATCGAAAGAGCGTCTAATTTTTTGAGAGTTACTTCCATGTGTTGATAATAGCAATAAATTTCGATTCAACGAAAAGGAATTTTTTTAAAAATAACGCCATTATAGATATACATTTTAAGGTGGTTCTATCATTATACACATTTACGACAGTTTCTAATCTAAATATGTTATTTAATATGAGTTTTTACAAATGTATGCAAATTTTTAAGAAAGTTTACTAGGTATCAGATGACATATTTCACATCGAAATAAAGCGAAAATACATTGGAAATATAGGAATAGTGCGTCACAAGGAAGGTTTTTTTTGTAGTAATTCACATAATAAATGACAGATTTGTACAAAAACTACTAACACCAGTTCAAGTGACAGTTTACACATGAGTGTAAAAAAGTCCAGTTACCAGCTACTTTCATAGGTAAAAGTATGTAATATAGAATATGTGATTTTCGATAGAATTTTTACATTTTTAAAGCAATTATATATTTTTCTTAAACATACTTGTTTTTTACCTTCCGTCACCTTTAAGTAAGGAAGGTATTGTCTTTGGTCAAAAAAATCGATGATGAGTTTTTAATGAATAAGCACGTTTTAGGGAACCTATTTACTATTTTTACGATGATGTCTGTATGTATGTATGGATGGATGTATGTATGTATGTAAGTGTGTGTGTGACGATTTTTTTGGATCGCATAACTTCTATACCACCTTTCCTAAAATTATAATTTTTTCCTTTTCTTTACATCTATATGAAGAGCTGGTTAAATTATGGTTACAATGGTCGACCGGAAGTACCCTAATTTGAAGATTTTAACAGTTTTTCTTGAAAAAGGTGTTAAATATAATTTTTTCACATTTAATGTTATTATAAATATTAAAGAATATTTTATTTTCTATAAGATTTGATTATATTTTATACTTCATATTCAATGGATATAGAGTAACAAATTTATAAAGAAATTAAATTTTGTAAAGCAGCAAGCTGTGCTATAACCATAGAAACATCTACTATATAAAGAAAATTCTGATGTCAGTGTCAAGTGCATTTGACAATATGTTTGTGTTATAATTTTACTGGAAATATATAATCTCTTACAAAAAACTTTCTGTATGGAATTTGTACAAAATACATAGAACTGAAGGTAATGTACTGGAAATATGGAATCCCTGTGTGGAATTTTTACAATATACACAGATCCGACCACGATCTGACGGAAGGTAATGTGCTGGCCACATCAGATTTTTTATTTTTATAAGATATTTAAAACAACAATTTAATTTTCTTAATAACCTTAACTATTACAATTTTAGAATATCTATTTTTATGATTTCCTTTTTTGGCAAAACTTTTGTATAAGATTGTAATAATATAGAACCACCATAAAGGGTTTTTTTATATTCCTGGTACGTTTTCAATTCGTATGTCATGTGTATTTGCGTTCGATTACGACTTTTCATTTCGAGACTCAACTCTCAAGTCTCAAATCGGATAAGTGTAGCCAATTTCATGCTTTCAACTGCGATGCAGATGCGGAAGAGCATACGTATTGGCTTAAAAGAATAGCGAATTACAGTTTATAATAATAGATTCTATTTATGGTATTTGAATAATTTATGTTATATTACCAATCAAAATGTAAAATCGTTTTCGAGATTAGTTTTGATGAATGAAATTCAACTTCAACCCGAACTATGCACTTCATGAAATATTAATTATTCTGATAAATAATTTAACATTTATGTTTCAATCATTTTGGACAGGTATGCTCGAAAATTTAATATTAAATATGAGATAGAAGGATCGTTATGATTAAATTTAATATTAATCTAGGATACATACATGCACATAGTAATATATATATATATATATATATATATATATATATATATATATATATATATATATATATTTATTTATTTATTTATTTATTTAGCCAGTCCTACAAAACATAAAGTTCCAGTTACAGGAGGATTTTACACCAAAAAGAATGATACAATAATAAACCTTGCATAGTAACGGTACACAAAAACAATAAAAAAATACATGTTAATAAACTAATTAAATAATATGCTTTTTTTAGAACATAATATTAAGATATAAACATTCAACAACTAATAATAACATATAAGAAATAATATATACGAAAATATAAAACATTATTCATAACGAAAAAAGTTTGAAACATTACGTTTGAACACCCTAAATGAAGAAAAAAATACATCAATGTTAAATGGAATACTAGTAAATATAGAACACATTTGATAAATTGGGGATTTCATTTCATAATTAGTTCGTACAGTATTAAGTTGAAAAGTCACCTTATTTCTAGTTGTTAACCAGGGTACTTTTATAGGAAGATTACGAAGCAGTGTATTATCAAAAATAATATTATTTAGCAATTTATACACAAATAAACATGACTGTATTTTTCTCCGAGAGTGTAACGGAATTAAGTTAACTTCAGACAAAAGTAAGTTATAGTTAATATCGAAATTAGGGTACTGTTTAAAAGTTTTGAAATAACAGAATTTTTCAAATCTTTTTTGTACTGATTCAAGTTGTAATATGTATTTGTTGTAAATTGGGTTCCATACTTGTAGACAGTACTCTAATTTAGATCTCACAAGAGAAAAATATAAACGTTTTAAAGTTGTTATATTATTGAAAGATTTACATGAGCGTATAATAAAACCCAGAGTTTTAATGGATGACTTAGTGATGTAATTAATATGTAAGTGAAAACTTAACTTACAATCAAAAATTTGTGATATATATATATATATATATATATATATATATATATATATATATATATATATATCACGAGTACTTTGGGAGTGTACGAACATTTTCAACAAACAAATTATAAACCGTAGGGCCCAGGCAAATGATTTCTACAAATCTCTATCTAGATTACTCGCTTCTCGCAGTTGTTATATCGATCTCGCCTCGAATTTTAAACTGTAATCTCGATCTCGTTCTCGTCTCGCATAATGCAACGAGGCGAGACGAGATGCGAGAGTACTCTCGCCTCGTCGTGCATCACTATTTACAGTATGCACTTAATTTTTATGAAGTTGTTTTTCATATGCCAAAAGTAAAGGGTCTCGGTAGAAGATAAATTTGGACTAAAAGACGCCCGTCATTTGGTGCAGAGTTTTTGTAAGTTTTACATTTATATTTAAAGTACCTAGTCGAAATAATTTTATAGATATACCTCACCACATGTGTAGGTTTTGTAATTTGTTTAAAATGTAAGCCAGCCGAACTAATTATGAACCTGGGCTCGAATATTGGAAAAGTGAAGTGATTCTAAAATGTCATAAGACATTGCACTTTACAATAGAGAGTGTATACTGAGTTTTTTTTTTAATTTAGCTCCAAGTATTATTTGTTTATTCTTGCTGAAGTGGAAGATGATGATGCTTCCACTGTTTTATAAATTTTTTCTAGTTATTTTCTTTGTAAATTGCGTTCATTTCCTATGTCATTATTCCAGTTTTAATTTACGTACCGATATATCCTTGAGGTAATTTATTTCCTTCGTACGTATTTATAAATGAAAAACAGAAGCTTGTTACACGTCTATGAAATTAATCATACTCGAAACGAATTTTCATTTCTGCAAATAAAATACGAGAAACGCGAGAGGCACTTGCTAAGACTAACGAAGTTTTATTCTTGTTTCTCTCGTTGGATTGCTAAATACGACTGAAGCAAAATATATATTCCCTTCTGACATTGTCCTGTCTTACGTCTGTTTTATGAATTTTAAATTCACTAGTCAATATGCAAAGTGCAGTCCGTAAATCTTCCAACTACGAACCACATGTTTCAGTCATCAATAATTTTTGTAAACAAGAAGCAGGATAAAAAATTTACCCTTCGACTCTTGTGGAATTTAAATTCTCAACTTTTATCATAGTTTGTGCATGTCAAGCATTTAAACAGAGTCACTGTCAAGCTCATGATGATAAATTTACTATACACTTTTTTGATAAATTTTAAACCCGGCAAAAGTGATGATTCGAATATTAAAAACCTCATTTTAATACAAGAAACTTTGGGGAGCAATCAATAAGTCTATAGACAATCTTCAATTAAAGCCTACACAATTTCTCTTTAAAAATTCAATAAATATATTTTTTTCTATTTTGCGTTTGTTACATAGCTATTAAAGCATCCAAAATCGTTCGTTAATAGTTCATTCGAGTGCTGTAATAGATTAGTACTATTTAGTTTTTTAAGGTTGGTGGCTATGGATGTCAAAAAGTATCAAATCAACGAATTAAAATTTTTATTTTAAATCGTTATTTGGTAATCCTAAAGATAAAAGAGATACTAACAAAAAATCCGGTATTTATAAAATTAGTTGTAATGATTGTAATAAAGTTTACATCGGTCAAACTAAAAGACAAATTGACACTCGGTTTAAAGAACATTTTTATCATCTAAAAAGCGGTAATCCAGAAAAATCTAGCGTAGCTCAACATATGTTCATTAATAATCACAAAGTTAACAATTCTAATATTAAACTTTTAAAACATATTAATAATGATAGATATTTAGATGCATACGAGAGTTTAATAATAAATAAATATAAAAATAATTTGATGAAACGCAGATCTCGGCCCCATACCAAACTCAAAACTTTTCAATTTATTACAAAGTTAAATTTTATTGGACGATTTAATATTTAATGACTCATTATTGAAAATTAATAATAGATGGAGTCTAAGGCTAAATTTAATTAAAACTATTATAATTACCCCTTAACCTTAAAATTAATTTTAATAAAAACTAGATACGTATTTCGAGAACTAAGTTCTCATCATCAGTAATACAACAAGTGAAAAGTTAAACAGAGTAGTCAAGATTACTCAACATGTCAACCATGCCAGAGGTCCAACAACTCAGAGTTGTTAGGACCTCTGGCATGGTTGACATGTTGAGTAATCTTGACTACTCTGTTTAACTTTTCACTTGTTGTATTACTGATGATGAGAACTTAGTTCTCGAAATACGTATCTAGTTTTTATTAAAATTAATTTTAAGGTTAAGGGGTAATTATAATAGTTTTAATTGACTCATTATTGAACGAAAATTATCTTAGTTTATAGGTAATCATTCACCTGTGACTCCCATTTTTATATAATCCCAGTTCTCTCTCTTGTTTTTCAGAGTTGTTAGGACCTCTGGCATGGTTGACATGTTGAGTAATCTTGACTACTCTGTTTAACTTTTCACTTGCTGTATTACTGATGATGAGAACTTAGTTCTCGAAATACGTATCTAGTTTTTATTAAAATTTTATTAAAATTAATTTTAAGGTTAAGGGGTAATTATAATAGTTTTAATTGACTCATTATTGAACGAAAATTATCTTAGTTTATAGGTAATCATTCACCTGTGACTCCCATTTTTATATAATCCCAGTTCTCTCTCTTGTTTTTCAGAGTTGTTAGGACCTCTGGCATGGTTGACATGTTGAGTAATCTTGACTACTCTGTTTAACTTTTCACTTGCTGTATTACTGATGATGAGAACTTAGTTCTCGAAATACGTATCTAGTTTTTATTAAAATTTTATTAAAATTAATTTTAAGGTTAAGGGGTAATTATAATAGTTTTAGTTAAATTTAACCTTAGACTCCATCTATTATTAATTATATAAGTTGAATTTAAAAGTAAATAAATAAATATATCATCACGGCTTATTACCCGTTGCTGGGTGTGCCAATCTGCTTTGTACGCAGATTTCGGTAATGATGATGACATATTTGCACCGTGCGGGCGCTTACCAGACGTCACTCATTGCTGGCGTGGAGAGTACACCTCAGGGGTCAATTTTGTGTCGTTTAAAATTGAAATATTTGCCGTCGGTCGGAATCGAACCCGGTTCTCCAGATTCGCGACCTGACAATCAGGCACGCGGCCGTGAGAATTTAAAAATAAGAAGAGAAGAAATGTAGTAATAAATTTAAAAAGAAATAGAAAATATTGTAGTTAGCTTAGAGTTTGAATTATACTTTGTTCCATTTAAGCCATTCGTATTGCAGAGTATACGTCATAGTTTTGAACTCTGATTGGTTGATATATGAGACAAATTTACTCAACATAATTTGATTATAGTATCATCAACTGACACCAAATTCCTTAAATTTTGATACTACGATTTTTTATTTAAAAATGGCACAAAAGGCGCAAAATAGAAAAAATAGTATAAAGACCTTATTTCTCTTCAAACTATGTACTTTATTATATATTTGTAGAAGCGACTTCTTTGTAAGTAGATACAACAGGGTGACTCTGACTCATTAAGATTGGTTTATGTAAGCTGTAAACTTAAGACTTTACCTTAGCATTAGCATTATGATTTTGCATTAAACTTTACATGACGTTGCCTAGCACATGTACTTCTTAGGGCAAACCAATAAGAGTAGGCCGGTAATATCATTTTTTCTAACAGCGACACGTCATTCATGTTGACATACAAGGACGTATAAAATATAGATATGAATAGTGATACAGACGTTGTCGTATTTTCTACAATTTTTATAAGCATAATTGCGTAGGCGAATAAATTTAAGAAAAGAAAGAAAAGGCGTTGGGGAGTCCGACCTATATGTGACAGAATTTTTTAAAACGTCAAACACCAATTTCAAAGACATGAATATCGCCAGAGACAAGCTTCTGATTGGACGGCATTAGCACTATGACTTAAGAATTTAGAAATTGGCGTATTCTCGGGTTACGGCATAATGCTAAGGTTAAGGTTACAGCTACATATACTGTAGCACGCATTTATCTATGCTGGAATTATTAATGCAAAGTCATAATGCTAAGGTAAAGTCTTAAGTTTACAGTTTACATGAACCAGCCTTCAGTCTGTGACGTCATTCAAGGTCAACCCAGAATGTATCTTGCCATTCTACTACTTACATGCCGGCTAAAAATTTACAAACAAAGATAAAATTAATTCAATAAAAAATATAACTTGTTATAAATAATAAAAATTTGATGTGGCCAGCACATTACCTTCCGTCAGTTCTATGTATTTTGTACAAATTTCATACGGAAAGTTCCTTGCTAAATTAAATACATATTCTATTTCTTGTACATTACCTTCGGGCAGTTGCATGTATTTTATGCAAATTTCATAAAGAAAATTATTATTTTGTGACGTTTTCTATATACCGTGTAATGTATCTGCAGAAATAAAAGATTTATTATTATTATTATTATTATTATTATTATTATTATTATTATTATTATTATTATTATTATTATTATTATTTCTTGTACATTACCTTAAAGCAGTTGTATGTATTTTATACAAATTCCATACAGAAAGCAAAAGATCCTATATTTCCAGTAAAATTATAAGACAGACACACTATGTCAATTTCACTTGACACTGACATCTTACAATCAGAATTTTCTTAATATAGTAGCTGTTTCCACAGCTATGGCTACTTTATGAAATTTAATTTCTTTATAATTTTTTAACTCTATATCCATTTAATATTAAGTATAAAATGCAGTCAAATCGTATAGAGAATAAAATATTCTTTAATATTTATAATAACATCAAATGTGAAAAAAATATATTTAACATGTTTTTTTCAAGAAAAACTGTTAAAATCTTCAAATTATGGTACTTCCGGTTGACCATTTGTAACCAAAATCTAATCAGCTCTTCATATGGATGTAATGAAGAAGTATACAAAAAAATTATAATTTTTGTAACTGTAGTATTAGAGTTATCGCAGACGAAAATTTTGTTACACACACACAGACACACATCCACACACACACACACATCCACACACACACACACACACACATACAGACATCATCGTAAAAATAGTAAATTCGTATTCTAGGGACCCTAAAACGTGCTTATTGAGTAAAAACTCATCATCGAATTTTTTGACCAAAGACAATACCTTCCTTACCTAAAGGTGACGGAAGGTAAAAATATGCTAAGTAATTGCAACAATAGATCTATTTTAAAATAAAACAAAAATAAATAATCAGAATTTTTGACAAGTATTAGAGCAAACACCTCATTAATTAAAACTAGGTAATCATTACAAAACAACAAGTTCTGTAATAAAATATTCATGTAATGGATCTATTTCATTTCATGTTTTCCGTCATGTTTACGAAAATATTACACACACATTTCATTTTGTGAAAACTGTGTACATGTCCAACGTAAACATTTATTTTGTAGGTAGTTACACGTCATATTACCCTATATTTAATAACTGTCAATAAATTTATTATACCATATACATTTCCATAAAAAATATAGATTATAAATCAGATAATACGGAATGTGAGAAGGCGTTCGATAATCAGTCTGATAGTATTTACAGCCGAAGCCGGAACTTGTAAGGCTGATAATATTTCATGTGGTCCTCCCTATTTGTCTTGTGTCTATCCTGACCACACTTTGGATCACCCTTGGCCTATATACAACAAAAGACGGTGCGATCAGCAGTAAAGCACCTGGATACAATATTTTACATACTTTCATTAAGTTTTTATTTAATTCCGTTTTAATTTGTAGAATTATCCATAACTTTTTGACGTTATGATATAATATAAATAAGTTTTGAAATTTGTGAATTTTAAAATTATTTTAGCTGAAGTAGATAAAATTTTTGCATAATGCCTTATGAAAAGGTAATATTGAGAAATATTCGTTTTCCGGGAATGGACTTTGTCATATTTTGAGTCAGAGCTCAACGTTTCGCCCGCAGTCGTATGGGGCATCTTCAGGAGCAAGGGGGATAGTACTGTCTTAAACAAGGTTACCCGACGTGTCAACCACGGTAGAGGCCGAGTTTAATTAACAAGAGGGGGAGACTCAGTTTACAAGGTTACACGACGTGTAAACCACGCTAGAGGCCAAATAAACCAAGTGACGAAAGGAAGGCCGAGAAGACAGTTATATACTAATCTAAAGATACGGTAGATGAGCAAAGCTAATGAGGACCAATGGGAATCGAGTTCGTAATGGTAGATTGGGCGTGTCGTGTTCCGAGAATCACCGGTTTCCACATGTGGCTCAAGAAATAGCCATCATTCTGATTGATGTTATTAGGATGTTTCCATATTTCTAAAGTTTCCCTGTATTTACGTCTGTAAAACTCAGGGACAGGAGCTAAAATGCGGGAATTTTCAAACAAGATGTTATGTCCTGTGTTGTGTTGGTGTTCTGCGACCGCTGATGTTAATACCATACCATTTATGCATGTGTTCTGACAATCTAGTGTGGACACTCCTTCCTGTTTCACCTATGCCCCTGAAGATGCCCCATACGACTGCGGGCGAAACGTTGAGCTCTGACTCAAAATATGACACTGTCCATTCCCGGAAAACGAATATTTCTCATGACTCAGACTGTGGAAGCCTACGCAATTATTTCAAATGGTAATATTGTTCACACACATAATTTTCAAAACTCGTTTCGCTCGTTTCGACAAATATTATGTTCATCAAACAATAGCACTATTAAAAAATTAATGTGACAAAAATGATTGATAAAAATAAATTAAAAAGAACTCGTTGCAATTTTGTAAACCCATGTTGCCTGTAAATTATGCGAAATAAAATATGTAACAATGTCTCTCACACCCGTCTGTAAATCTTCTTTATTGTCCGCCCATTCAAAGATTACAAACACGATTATATTTCACGTACCAATAATCTTGAATGCTAACAGCAGTACTTACATTTATCTTTAGCCTAGTGACACAATAAAGTATAAAAGGATTGGATTGAAATGCACTTCGATTCTACTTCAAGTATACAACTTTGTAGGGATTATCTCTTTAGAGTATACATGTTGTGTAGCAGCCAAAGAAGTGATAAAGGCATTGTTGAAAATGGCACAGAAAAAAGAAAGCGATGAAGAAAAGCCTATAGGGATAATTGTCAGCATCTACCTAACTTTTATAAATAAATAAAATAAATAAATATATCATCACGGCATATTACCCATTACAATTTGCTTTGTACACAGATTTCGGTAATGATGAAGACATATTTATTTGTACTGTGCGGACGTTTTACTTTTCTTTCATAATAGTAACAAATAATAAAATACTATTCAGTAATTCATATTATATATTTAAAAATCTGATGTGGCCAGCATATGACATCCCACCAATTCTGTTTAAAATAGCAATGAGCTATAAGATACACACACATACACACACACACACACACAGACACACACACAGACACACACACATACACACACACACACACACACACAGACAGACACACACACACACACACACACACAGACAGACACACACACACACACACACACACACACACACACACACATACACACACAGATACACAAGCACACCCACACACACACACACACACACACACACACACACACACACAGATACACACACACACACCCACAGACACACACATACACACGCACAGACACACAGACACACACACGCACGCACACACACACACACACACACACACACACACACACACACACATCATTGCTAACCAATTTTTATACCGAAACATTACCCCCTTACCTACGGTATGGCTGGAGGTAAAAATGTTGATGATGATAATAACAATAATGATGTTTTTGCTAAATTGAAAACATATTTGCTGATAGCCTTAAAAAATCGATAGGCTTCTGACGAGTTCATTAATAAGAATGACATTTAATAAATGTGATCCGACGAATAATGATCAGTCAAATGAGTAAATAATCTTGGTACACGCAAGCGTCTTGTTAAGTAACAAATAATAACAAGAAATCACATCGGGTTCGCAGACATGGTACGATTAATCATTTTGTAGCTGTCAATAACATTCAGTCAACATCTTAATTGTTCATAATTAAACATCCTATCCGACATACAACACGCGTTGATCAATAACAGAAATGTAGAGCAAAAAATTGAACCATGTCGGGGAAGTTAAATTTCTTTTCTTCCGGCATTTTTCTCAGATGGATTCGCAAAGTTTGCAATAGAGTTGGATTGCATATGGAGGAATTGTTTTTTAACATAACTTTTTTCAAGCATTAACTACGGAGTTACATATATCATCTGCAAAGACGAAAGTCTTTTGAAAAGTAAACAGTTATTTTGAGGATATTTAAGATGGCATAAAAGCAACATCATGTTGGTAAAGTTGAAGGTGTTTAATTGCGTGGCCGTCCAGTATGTACGTGGATGGATGTGACTGGGAGACTGATGAAGGAGAGGTCCGACTGTCATATTTGGCTACCGAAAATCGGTCACTTGTTGTTCTTCGTTTTCTGGTTTATTCTATCTCATTGAGGGCAGTTTTTACTAAACTCAGTCAAATGATTTATTCTTAAAATAACCAAAGGAATAAATTCTACATTATTACAAATTTTCATTTCACCAAACTCATTTACTCAAAAACAATATAAAAAATCTGATGTGGCCAACACCAAACCTCCCGCTATTTCATTTTTATTAATTTAAATATACATATCTACTTACATATTTAGTTATACTGGAAACTGTATTGAAATCCATTCCATATAACTATGGTTCTATGTACTATTTTCTTTTTAAAACGTTACCATTATTAATTTGAAATGATTAGTTCTTTGTCAGTGACATTTATCTGTCAGTTACATACATTTGAGATATGAACTGTCTAATCAAGTAATTATAATTACAAATATATTATAAATTTATCCATAAAATATATATAAAAAGTATTTATACAAATCTGTAGAAAATTTAATAATCTTTAATTTTTATAATAAGTCAAATCTTCAAAAAGTAACATTTGAAGGTATTTTTCGAAGAAAATCTATTTTGAGATTCAAATAAAGTGCCATCTGATATACACCAAAATCTAATGGTCTCTTCCCATATTAGAATATGTAGAAATACAAGGTTTCAAAATTTTCTGAATGATAGTATTTGACTAATAACACACGTATCTCGAACAGACATTGTCTTTATTTTTACAAAAAATATACTACACGACGTTTCGATTGATAATATCTCCAATCGTTATCAAGTGTAAACTGAACAATAATCTTTTTGTAAAAATAAAGACAATGTCTGTTCGAGATACGTGTGTTATTAGTCAAAATCAACCATTGTCTACAACCTTCATACAAACGATAGTATTTGAGTTAGAGTAAAGGATCCACACACACACATACACATAGACACACACACACACACATACACACACACGCACACACATACACACACACACGCATACACATACACACACACGCACACACACAGACACACATCCACACACACACACACACACACACACACACACACACACACACACACACACACACACACACACACACACACACACACACACACACACACACACACACGCACGCACACAGACATCATCGTAAAAGTAGTAAATACGTATACTACATCACGCTTTAAGGATTAATTTAGTGATGATGATGAAAGTATTATTGATGATTCTATTGCGAAATAAGAGCAAGTATTTCATTATTCTTTACGTTGAAGAAGAAAAATTCTGGTGAAAAAAAAACTTAATCTATTAGCGTTAATCAAGGGAAAAACTGGCAAAACAGACGTTGAGCATTATTATTTTACAGGCTAATCCCCCGAAGCCTGTAATCCAAGATACTCCGATAAAGATGTGTTGAAGCGATTATTCGTGGATGATTTTACACACTTCATCTTTTATGAAGTTTCGGGCGCGATGAAATATTTAAAGACGAGTGAAGCACTTTATTTTTATAGGTATTACATCGTCAAACACGCGCAGCAATTTTGATTATCACGCTTTTGGAGATGTGTAGTATTTACGGTCGAGTAATGATAAAATACAAAGTAGTTGACGATAAAAAATATGTGCTACATCCTTCAGAGCATCTTTAGTGAATCTGAGAGTTATCATCACCCTCATTATCGTTGTATTTAAGATTTTAAATATAAAGAATCTCTGGTTGTATATATATACCTATTGTCATCGGCAAGTGTCAGTTTCGTCTGACACTTGCCGACGACAATAGGTTGCTAACAAATAGAACAAAATTATTTGCGGCTGCTTGCATAACGGAGTTACAAGCCTTTTTAATCCACCAATCCCGGAAGGATATCTTGAGGTGTGATGATATTAAAAAATAAAACTGGTTGCTAGGTTTTAAAAATACTACTTGTGAGTTACGAAATTTGTTTGACTTACTGTAACTTTGACACTTTAGAGTTGACTTTTCACTGTCAACAAATTTAGGTTAGCGAAGGTGTCATCCGTGATCATCATTTATATCGTACAGTGCAACGTGTTGTAGCAGTTGTGTAAAAAGTGTTGAACGAAAATATTATTGTCATTTAATCTGGCATAACTTGACCGGTCTCATACGTCCTTGCGATGGCTTTCAATATCACTTTATGATCCACAAGATTTCTATCCGGAAAAGGTTCCGAATAGACTCGTGCTGCCTCTCTGGCGTTACGTCCACATTCTCCAAAAATTATATCATTTCTAAGTAATCAGCGGCTGAATACATGGTAAGAATTTGCCTTTTTTATTCACCTTGTCAAATTTAATTTGACACTGACATTTTTCGAAAACTACAGTCGCCCATACATTTTAAAGAAGATTTGATTTGTATAAAACCCTAGTAACGTAAAATTACGGCAAACACACGTTAAAGGTGTAGGTCTCTGATTGGTCAATTTTAAAACGTCTTTTCTCGAATATCTTTGAAGCTAGATTTTTTTTCTTCGAAATTACAAATCCGAGTGCAGTCTCGCGTTTCCTCATTCGCTCTGGGGCGCGAGTTGTGAGACAGCCTGTATATATATATATATATATATATATATATATATATATATATATATATATATATATATAACCCAGCCATCAATCCAAACACCTGCCCACCATAAAATCGGTTTCTAGGGACCTTAAAACGTTGTCATCTACCAAAATCTCGATATGCAATGTTTATCGCTATTCCTAACTTCCCTTGTAGATGTAAAATTTATCAATTCAGTTGAGAATTATTTTTGAAAATCATGAGTCTTTTAAATTCCGCTGTTGTAACAATCCATTCATGTATTTGTTTCCATTCTTGCTGTATGAAAAATAACAACAGAGTGTCGCCATTTGTCTCCCCCTCTCTACAATGTCTTGCAATTGTTCTCCATTGTTCCTTTGTTTGGGGAGTCCTGGTTAGTTAATGCAAATGGGGTGAAAGAGGCATGACACCACTACCCTATGTATGAGCATCACTGCGTCTCGAATCCGACCACACAAGACTTTATACTTAACCTAGTTGCAAGTGCATAGGTTAGACATACAGTCAAATTATACTGGAAGAGTGAGGGGGGCGGGGGTTTGTTTGCGGCAAAATGACCAATCGGGGTGCACAACAATGTTGTGACAAGATTCGTTTGAAAATGTGGAAGTAAAGAATTGCCAAGATGACCAGTGGAAATCTGTGAACGCTCTTTTTTTAAATTTTCTTACTTACTCCGTATAAGATGAGTTATTTGCGTTGCTAAATTGTGTTCCGCGAAACACAGTTCTCAGTGCATTTCGGTTGCAAACAAAAGAATCAAATGTAATAATAGGTGCGCTCAATGAAGTAAACAAATCAAGCAAATGCTAGGTAAGCAAACGAGACTTGTTGATAAGTTCACTGAACGATTTGCTAGCTATATGACAAATTGTCAACCGCAATTGTCATCGAGAAAGTTATACAGCTGTCAAATATAACATTGTGTAATTGTGTATCTCTCGTATTTTTTTACTTGGTCTGCGAACTTATGGAAAATGAATTTATACAATTTATTTGCATATAGTGGGATTAATTTGGAAGAAGCTATATTAACTAACAAAATATTATAAATTTAATAATGTTATTAATATCCATCACAAAACTCTTAAAGTCTTTTTAATATGTGGTTGAGAAACACAAACCGTATAAAGACATAGAAACAGTCCAACTTCATGTATGTGTAATTTGTATTTCTCGCCATTATATTTGACACTTAGCAAGACAAGCGAGAAATTTGTGACTCGGATTGCTTGCGAGCATATCAAGCAAATGCTAAGCTAGCGAAGTCGTTATTTTGCTGGGCTTATTAAACGTGCCTTATATCATCCAAGTTTTACTCGAGTTTCGAAAATCATCTGAATATACAGTTTGCGGACACGATGTCTTACCTGAAAACACATCTCTTCCTCTCAATTGTATAAGAGGTCTGTTAAAAAAGTATCCGACCTTCATATAGCCATCATCCCGATTGATGTTATTAGGATGTTTCCATATTTCTAAAATTTCCCTGTATTTACGTCTGTAAAACTCAGGGACAGGAGCTAAAATGCGGGAATTTTCAAATAATGGCTATTTCTTGAGCCACATGTGGAAACCGGTGATTCTCGGAACACGACACGCCTAATCTACCATTACGAACTCGATTCCCATTGGTCCTCATTAGCTTTGCTCATCTACCGTATCTTTAGATTAGTATATAACTCTTCTCGGCCTTCTTTTCGTCCCTTAGTTTATTTGGCCTCTAGCGTGGTTTACACGTCGGGTAACCTTGTAAACTGAGTCTCCCCCTCTTGTTGCTTAAACTTGGCCTCTAGCGTGGTTGACACGTCGGGTAACCTTGTTTAAAACAGTACTATCCCCCTTGCTCCTGAAGATGCCCCATACGACTGCGGGCGAAACGTTGAGCTCTGACTCAAAATATGACACAGTCCGTTCCCGGAAAACGAATATTTCTCATGACTCAGACTGCGGAAGCCTACGCAATTATTAGGGTCGGATATTTTTCTAACAGACCTAGTATTCGATTATTTTAGAACCTCTTGTTGTATATGAATATGTGCCTAATATTCGGTTGCAGAAACGTTCATAAACGCTTTATTTGCTTGATTTTATGACATTTAAATTATTGCTGTCAAAATGGCGTTACGTTTATTCCTTTTGATGATCTGTTAATTAAACAAATCGTTTATGAACGTTTCTCGCAACCGGGCATAAGTGTATTATTCCACCTATTTCCCAAGCGTCGTCATCATTCTGTTAATGGAAGTTCATCTCTTCGGAGGATCAATATTCAATTAATACATTCTAAGTAATTGAACAGTGTAAAGCACAAGTTGCTAGCGCTAAAAGTTTACTCTTAAATTCGTCAATATGTGTTTACATAGCTTTAAAGTTTTGATACGAATTCCTGTAGGAAATGCAGCTGCAACATATGATGTTTCTTAAATCTTGGACTTAGTTAAAAGATTTAAGACCCTTGACAAATCCCCGGGATAGTTTGAAACTCGTATGTGGAAAGTAGAATGTTGTGTAAGAGGCACGAAAATTTATTTCAGTTTTGATGTGTAATATATAATTCTCCTTAAACTTTGACATAAAATTTTTACGTTTCCCGTAAGTCTTAGAAGCGAATAAAATGTTTCCAACGTCGTTCTGACCCCAATTTGGTGGGCTGGGGTTCGGCCATGGTCCACCAGGGAGACCGACACTTCGCCCGACTTTAAATAATTCTGGGCCGCTAAATAATGCACGGGGTTGAGGTAAATGGGCAAGCAAGCGCTGAAATTCCAGAAACAAATGCTGAGGATGATTAGATAATGAAAAGAAAGCTTACCCGACAAGGAATGAAATTATTGTATAATGCAGATGATAAAGCTTACAGATTTTGTTCAGTCACCAATATTCAGAAATGATTTTGTTGGGTTGAAGTCCTTAAATTTTTCAAGGATTCCTGTGCGATTTCTTGTTGGACATCGACTTACCTGTAAAGAAAAAACTAAATTAATAACAGTTTTAAATAAATACACCAATGAGTTATTTACAAGGACGTTTTACTCTCAAGGTGCCAAATAGTTTGGTAAAACTGTTTTTCGCAAAAAGTACCTTAGTCACAAGTTATTACATTTTAAACAGCGGAGAAGGGAGTGGGTCGGAATTATGATATTAGGGCGCCACTTAATTTTTAGCCGAAAATTACATTGTAAAATTATATTGTAGAAGTATGTAATAATAATAATAATAATAATAATAATAATAATAATAATAATAATAATAATAATAATAATAAATCTGAAGTGGCCAGCACATTACATTTCGTCAGTTCTATGTATTTTGTATAAATGTCATACAGAAAGTTTCTTGCACAATAATCTATTTCTTGTACATTACCTTAAGGCAGTTGTATGTATTTTATACAAATTCCATACAGAAAGTTTCTAACAAACGATTCTATATTTCCAGTCAAACATACTGTCAACTTTACTTGACACTGACACCTTTCAATCGGAATTTTTATAATATAGCAGCTGTTGCCAGAGTTATAGCATAGCTGGCTAATATATGATATTTAATTTCTTTATATTTTTTAACTCCATAGCCATTTAATATGAAGTATAAAATGCATTCAAATCGTATAGAGAATAAAAAATTCTTCAATATTTATAATATCATTAAATGTGAAAAAATATATTTAACATCGTTTTTTCAAGAAAAACTGTTAAAATCTTTAAATGAGGATACTTCCGGTTGACCATTTATAACCAAAATCTAATCAGCCCTTCACATGGATGTAACGAAGAGGAATATGAAAGAATTATAATTTTTGGAATTGTAGTATTAGAGTTATCGCATTAGAAAATTTTGTCGCGCACAGACACGCACACACACACACCCACACACACACACACACACACACACACACACACACACACACACACACACACACACACACACACACACACACACATTCACACACATTTAGACATCATCGTAAAAATAGTAAAATCGTATTCTAGGGGCCCTAAAATGTGCTTATTCATCAAAAACTCACCACCGATTTGTTTGACTAAAGACAATACCTTCCATCACCTTTAGGTAAGGAAGGTACAATCTAATCATCTCTTCACATGGATGTAACGAAGAGGAATATGAAAGAATTATTGGAATTGTAGTATTTGTGTTATCGCGTTAGAAAATTTTGTCGCACACAGACACACACACAAAAACGCGCGCGCTCGCGCGCACACGCACACACACACACACACACACACACACACACAGTAAAATTAGTAAAATAGTATTCTAGGGGCCCTAAAACGTGTTTATTCATCAAGAACTCACCGAATTTTTTGACTAAAGACAATACCTTCCTTACCTAATGGTGAAGGAAGGTGAAAAGTTATTTTGAAACGAATAGGCGATAAATTATGAACTGGATTTATTATACATTAAAAATAAACCTTTTATAATAAGTTATAGTAAATTACAGGACTATGTTGATGATTCCACAATTTCCTATCTTTTCTAGAATTGCGTGTTTTGTTCTATAACTTATATGTACCTATTTGCCGGAGGAGTAAGGTCTCAGCAGATGAATCGCAACGATTACGGATAAACGAAGAAATGTATTTTGCAGGGTAAAAAAGCTGCATCCCAACGCATCTGGAAATGAATTTTGCTCTGGGATTCCGCTTTTCTTCGCACAGATTGAGTTATTAATCTAGATTATATTTAGTTTGCTTGTGTTGCTTTCAACAACGGTATTAATTTTTTCTCCGAACCTTAGGGTGGATGAAATCGAGGGGAGAATTACTTAAACGTTTGCGAAGATTATTAGATTAGGAGGGATGAAATATATTGATACAAATTTGCAAGAGATTCACATTAAATTTTTAATTCACTGAACAGCATATTGCGCTTTCTAAAACTGGATAAATTGATTAATATTAACTTTCATTTATCTATGTTTATCTTTACCATAAATTTAAGTACCCAGGGTCAGTAATTTGGGGTAAATATTACCACAAGATTATTAAAACTGTTGTATTTTTCTTTGTATAAACTTTTCGGCTTCTAGCTTCCTGGTACCTTTCAATTACAGTACTATACACGTTTCTGGGTTGTCTGAATCTTTTGTGTTCATTGTTATTATGCGGTCGAACATTCTAGAGCTCTCTGGAAATTAATGGCAGCTGTATGAAAGGGACACAGCTATGCTCGGGAGTTAGTTACATGGAGAGACATATAGAGACATTCACATAGAGTGTTAGTGAAGCACAGCAGTATCGTGGTGAGCGTATGCAGTATAGTGTCGAGTGGATGTGAATACTCGGTAGTGTTGACGAGTATTGGGAAGCTATAGTGTACAAGGACAGTAACGGCAAGTGAAAGTGGATACTCGTCAGTAGAGGTGAAGAATTGTGGCATACGGACAGTCGGTGATACTGAAGCGGTGGAAGTTAGACTATTAGTTACATAAATAGAGAGATAGTGAGGTGAAAAGTGTGACTTCTGTCCGAGCAGTTGAATATACAGACGCTGTTGAGTCAGTTGAGTATATAGACGCTGTGGAGGTCGGTAGGCGGACAGTTGAACGTGATATAAATAAACAGTGACATAAATAGTCGAAATAAATAATTAGTAAGATCGTATAAATAAACAGCCGTGTTAATTGTTAAATAAATAGTGTTAAGTGTTATCTAGTTAATTATAGTTTTAATTTTAATTAATAAATAAATAAAATAAAAACGTTACAATATTAAAAAGTATGTACATGGTATACAAATAACTATACGATGTCGATGTACCAGAAGCATTGAAAGTTGTTCTACCAAAAGTGTGCAAAATACAGGGTGTCTCACAACTCGCGCCCCAGACGAAACTGACACTTGCCGACGACAATAGGTTGCCAACAAATAGAAGAAAATAATTTGCGGCTGCTTGCATAACGGAGTTACATGACTTTTAAATCCACCAATCCCGGAAGGATATCTTGAGGTGTGATGATATTATTACAAAATAAAACTGGTTGCTAGGTTTTAAAAATACTACTAGTGAGTTACAAAATTTGTTTGACTTACTGTAATTTTGACACTTTAGAGTTGACTTTTCACTCTCAACAAATTTAGATTTCTATTCGGAAAACGTTCCGAATAGACTCGTGCTGCATCTCTGGCGTTACGTCCACATTCTCCGAAAATTATAATCATTTCTAAGTAATCAGCGGCTGAATACATGGTAAGAATTTGCCTTTTTTTATTCACCTTGTCAAATTTAATTTGACACTAACATTTTTCGAAAACTACAGTCGCCCACACATTTTAAAGAAGATTTGATTTGTATAAAACCCTAGTAACGTAAAATTACAGCAAACACACGTTAAAGGTGTAGGTCTTAGATTGGTCAATTTTAAGACGTCTTTTCTCGAATATCTTTTAAGCTAGATTTTTTTTCTTCGAAATTACACATCCGAGTGCAATCTCGTGTTTCCTCATTCGCTCTGGGGCGCGAGTTGTGGGACAGTCTGTATATATCTACAGACCTTTCAATCATTGTAAGAACTGAGCCCAATACTTACTGGGAACAGTTGCGAAAAATATGTTTGCAGAATTTTGCCAGCTGCTAAGCAGTAGAATACAATAAGTAATATTCATGTAAACTTCCAATTTATTTTTGCTGATGATGTGCGGATGTCGCACGAAACGTCCTATTTAATGTATTACGTAACATGATTGTTTTAATAAAAAGCTGAGGCACTTTAAGGCCTCCAATTCTTATCCTAAATGTATAATTTGTTCATTTTCATCCAGAAATTATTATCTTTTATCCCAAATCACGATGGGGTTATATTATCCCATCTTACCGTTTCGTATCGAAATTCCACTTTACCGTAGCCGGGCTAATAGTGAAGGTGAAAAAGATGTTGTTTTAAAAAATTATGAATTTCCATTTAAATTTTCACAACAATACTTTCTGCAATCCATCTACCGCGGAATCCAATTTCATTTTCGTAAGTTCTATTGCTGCATATCCGCAGGCATTTGAATTTGAAATGAGTTTTGTCACTCATCAGTCATTTATAGAGTACGGCACGCTTTGATTACTGTCTGTTACTTTTTAATCAGCCGTTGATTTATGGCCAGACTTGGCTTGATTTACACCGTTCATTTACTTGCCTCCAGCGCTAATGGTGATTACTGAATAAATGTATTTCTTCCCCCAAATTGATTCTTGATACACCTTGGAAATTTATGAACGTAGAATGAGTTTCTATCTCTAGAAGTTCATGATTAAACCAACGAGGAAAGAAATTAGAAATAATTGCGAAACACTTTACCAAGATTTTTAATACCGCCTACGCAAGCCGACATCCGAATATATCCTATCAATTTAATCCCTTCCAAGCTAAGATAATAATTTAAGAGGAAAGAATCGTTGAACATTTTATTGAAAATATATTATTGTAACGTGGAACGCCCGCCGTCACCGCCACTGTAAGCGAGTGTCTATTTATAGCGGTGATGTAATCGCGCTAGCAGACGGGCGATGTAAACAAACTGGTCGCAACGGGTTTAATTACTTCCGGTCGCTTGAACCTTTTGTGTTCATTGTTATTATGTGTTCGAATATTCTAGGGCTTTTCTAGAAAATAATAACAGCTGTTTATAAGGGACGTAGCTATGCTCGGGACACAGTCAGTTACATACAGTCATAAAGTTGTTCATAGTTGTATGATCGGGGTTGACTTACATAGTGCAGCTCAATTAGTGAAGACGGTCAGACACTTACATTAGTGCAGTTAGTAAGTTAGTTACATACGGAGTCATAGAGACATTGACATGGAGTGTTAGAGAGTAAAGTGATAGTGAGAAGCACAGCAGTATCATAGTGAGCGTATGCAGTTGGTGTCGAGTAGGTACTCGGGAAGTTACTGGTATATTGGGATAGTTGTGGATGTAAATACTCGGTAGTGTTGACGAGTATTGGGAAGCTATAGTGTGCAAGAACAGTAACGGCGAGTCGGAAACTTACTGGTATACCGGGAAAGCTGTGAAAGAGAATACTCGTTAGTGTTGAAGAGTATTGGGAAGCTAGATATATGGGGACAGTAACGGCAAATGGAAATGAATACTCGGCAGTGGTGTTGAAGAATTGTGGCTTACGGACAGTCGGTGATACTGAGGCTGTGGATGGGAGAAAGTTACATAAATAGACAGGCAGTGAGGTGAAAAGTGTGACTTCTGTCTGAGCAGTTGAATATACGGACGCTGTTGAGCCAGTTGAGTGTATAGACGCTGTGGAGGTCGGTAGGCGGACAGTTGAATGTGATATAAGTATATAAATATCGCGAAACAGTCTACAAGAGTCTGCAACAGACTGGCAGTCTTAGATTGAAACACGTAGTGAAATAAATAGTAGTGTTAATTGGTTAAATAAATCGTGTTACTGTTATCTTTAGATTAGTATATAACTGTCTTCTCGGCCTTCCTTTCGTCACTTGGTTTATTTGGCCAGGGACAGGAGCTAAAATGCGGGAATTTTCAAATAATGGCTATTTCTTGAGCCACATGTGGAAACCGGTGATTCTCGTAACACGACACGCCTAATCTACCATTACGAATTCGATTCCCATTGGTCCTCATTAGCTTTGCTCATCTACCGTATCTTTAGATTAGTATATAACTGTCTTCTCGGCCTTCCTTTCGTCACTTGGTTTATTTGGCCTCTAGCGTGATTTACCCGTCGGGTAACCTTGTAAACTGAGTCTCCCCCTCTTGTTGCTTAAACTCGGCCTCTAGCGTGGTTGACACGTCGGGTAACCTTGTTTAAGACAATACTATCCCCCTTGCTCCTGAAGATGCCCCATACGACTGCGGGCGAAACGTTGAGCTCTGACTCAAAATATGACACAGTCCATTTCCGGAAAACGAATATTTCTCATGACTCAGGCTGTGGAAGCCTACGCAATTATTTCACAAACCAAATAATTTTTGCTTTAGAAAGCATACATTGTTCATCAACTTATATTTCAAAACAATGATCCTGAGACAGTTTCTCTAAAAACAAGAACATTTCCTTCAAGTTTGAAAACAGCAAAGTTTGTGCCATGTAACCTACTCCGCTTCAATTATAAGTTTTGACTTAAGAAATACCTGAGGAATTCTCCTAGCCTCATGCCTCGATAAGTTTCGCTGCTTAATAGAGTTGACGTTAACGATTAGCAAGGAATACAACTTGTGATTACTCTGTGAATTTTTAATTAGCACTAAATCTAATCTGTCGCTGGCATGTATGAGAGATGCAAGATTGATAAGTAATTTAGTTAAGTTGACGAGCTTGCAGTATGTAAATTGAGCTTGATGTCATCATCGGATATTTAAAAATGGTTCAACATTAAAGTAGCCATATTTGAAGTTTAATATTTAAAAACGTATGACCAAGGTCAACGCAGTTACACTGATAAATTCCAAAACTAGTTTTTAGCCAATCATGATGCAAACCATTTTAAAATTCAAACAATGGGCACAGTATTATACTGACTATTTCACTCATAAATTTATAAGGCAATCCAAATTCAAGATTCTACCTAGTTACCAAATCTGATTTCGACAAAACACCGTCACAAAACATTTTTCGCACCCTTTAAGCCAACAATATGTCGTATTTTTACAAGTGAGTTTTGATAAGTGAAAATTTTTTGACGTTTTGGAAACATATTATTTATATACCTGTCAAAGTGTTTATATTTTCAGTGTTATCACTTTTTATTGAAAACGAGTCGATTCGGACAGGAATTTATTTAAAAAACACCTCCCGCTATTTAATTTTCATTAATTTAAATATACATACTTACATATTTAGTTATACTAGAAACTATTAAAATCCATTCCATATAACTAAGGTTCTATTTACTATTTTCTTTTTAAAACGTTACTATTATTAAATTGAAATGATTAGTTTTTTGACAGTGACATTTATCTGTCAGTTACATACATTTAAGGTATAAACCACCACCACAACCAAAATCTAATGGCTTCTTTTTATATTAGAATAAGGTATAAACACAAGGTTTCAAAATTTTCTGATTGATACACACACACACACACACACACACACACACACACACACACACACACACACACACACACACACACACACACACACACACACACACACACACACACACACACACACACACACACACACACAAACACACATACATACATACATACATACATACATACATACATACATACATACATACATACATACATACATACATACATACATACATACATACATACATACATACATACATACATACATACATACATACATACATACATACATACATACATACATACATACATACATACATACATACATACATACATACATACATACATACATACATACATACATACATACATACATACATACATACATACATACATACATACATACATACATACATACATACATACATACATACATACATACATACATACATACATACATACATACATACATACATACATACATACATACATACATACATACATACATACATACATACATACATACATACATACATACATACATACATACATACATACATACATACATACATACATACATACATACATACATACATACATACATACATACATACATACATACATACATACATACATACATACATACATACATACATACATACATACATACACACATACACAGACATCATCGTGAAAATGTTAAAATTGGATTCTAGGGACTTTAAAACGTGGTCATTTATTAAAATCTCGATATGCGATATTTAGCACGATCCCTATACCTCCCTTACCAAGGGTAGCGGGAGGTAAAAATTGAAGATTTTTGTTGTTTTGATTATGTAAATGATTACCTGATTTTTATTTTGGAAATAGGCATCCGAATACCATTCGTGGTTAAATTTTGTACTGGAAAAATTTTCCGATTGCTTTACTCGAGCCTGTTGCCAATATATCCCGTGACATTGATCAAAAACTCGTGATTTTTTTGTCAATGCCACTCAATAAATTGCTAGGCAACCGGTTCTCGTAATAATCTGAAAAATTTTCCGGCAAAAACTTACTACTTATTATATTATATATGATAAAACTCCGTTACCCCGATAAATTTCCTCTACTAAGTAAATAAACAGTTGTTATTGTTTATAACTGTCAATGTGACAATTATTATTTCAAGTTTAAAAATAAAATAATAATTAAATTGTTTCATTTTGCCTTGTCTTTGGAATTTATCTTATCAAATACCACACGGCCTCTTTGATTTTCTCAGATAAACTTTTGTTTTAAGCACTCATTCTTTTTGCTTTTAAACAAAATCACTCAAGCAAATTAACATTAGGTAAAACCCCTCCTCCTTTGGGGTCGGGATTTACCATGCAGATTGCTTTCGTGATTGTTGCTAAGTAAAAAAAAAATCGTGCAAAATATAGTTATTAACGTCATAAGGCTGATATGTAGCAAATAACAGATGAGGTTGAATGTTGTAAAATCGCGGCGATAGCCGAGATTTTATAATCAACCGTGTCTGTTATTTGTATATCAGCCGTATGACGTTCAGTATTTTTCATAATAACATAAAATATCTTTTTAAAATTCTATTTTCTACGGCATGTTGACAGGTGACAGCTCTTCATGACAATATCATGACGCTGCGATTTTTTTTGGAACACATGATTTTTAATAATTGTACTGTTATAACAAATAACGGCCGTGGCTGTTTTGATGCATATATCGGTTGAGCATACAGTACTGTTAAAGCACATTTAACAGTATGGTATTATGAAAAAAATTTATGGATAAAATCAGGAGGTCTTGTGATACTACTTCTGACAAAAAATAATGCTATGGCATAGCAATGAATCAAGTTAGTAATAGTATCATCTTCTTCATCATTTCATTTTCATGTTTACGTGTTTTAAATTTAAAACCAATGTTTACCTTTTAGTAAACATTGCGTTACCGATAAAACCACACATTGAAACTATCCAATCCCTATTCGTAGTGCTATTAGAATCACGTATCAGAGATTTTTGTTTTCGGAAGTTGGATGGGTCATATTTTACCAGGTTGAAAACACAAACTAATAGATATCATATCTTATGCGAACTCGCAAATGACATTTGGGCCCATAAATCTATTTTTATTCAGCGTCTACGTCCGCATAACACTATGAGAAATGTCGTAGTTTTGTTCAAATGTTCGCTTTTATTTTACACTGATCGATAAACAGCGAATGTCACATATCTAGATTTTAAAACCAAAAAAATAAAACATACAAATGTGCCAGAGACTAATAAAGCAAGAATATTAAACGCAGTCGAATGGAACTAATTAATTTATATGTGTGAGCTATCGTCGCATTTTCCTAATATTGAAAAATGTTCTTGTAGATACAATTGAATATTGTAATAAAAATATGTAGAGATATAGCTTCAATAACCATTGGTATAAACATTAATTAAAGCTGATTAGTGAGCAGATGACTAGCATTGTTGTTCTATAAAATAAATATTACACTAAACAGTTACAGATAAATTAATTGAAGAGCATTTGACAAAAAACAGCTATAGTCCATTTTTTTAAATTTAAGATAATCAAAGAAAAACTTTCTAGCTTCCAAGTTTAGTCCGTTCTTGTCTTGACTCTTAACGCCATTGTTATGGAAATCGATGGTTACCATTTGGTTTCCATAACAATGGGTTCTTTTTGATTGGCTGTTGGGAGTTATCCTACGGTTTCAGAAACCGAAACTTTGAGCGGGCCTGGTAAAAACGGCCCTTGCCATTTTTATAGGGCGTATTTGAAAATGTAATATTTTTTTTCCAATCTACAGTAAATACATCATACAGGGTGTTTCAAAAATACTGTACAAAATTCAAGGGCATATAGTACTGACCAAAATAAGTAAAAAAGCTTAATCAACATATGACTGATCTTCAATTATTTCCGAGAAAAGCGAAACATCGAAATAAACTGACAAATATAGTGATCGAACAAAATTTTGTATATGTCAGTAAATAGACTATAAAAATACAATAAAATTTTATATGAAACGTTTTTCTCAATTTCTAATAGTTACAAAGTTATTTGAAAATTAAATATTGACCAAGATCGCCACAACATTTACCATAGTACAATTATTTGAAGATCGGACCCATGTTGATTAAGCTTTTTTTACGGGTTTCAGGATATTATTCCATTGTTTACGTGTACAAAAGTAGGCTGGTAACTATGTAATAACTGTATCTGTATGGTAATATTATTATTTTTCAAAGTATATGAAATTAAGTAGATTTAAAGATGAACATTCCATATTTTCAAACCATAAATCGATATCTTTTTTAGTTACGAATCATTTTTCGCATTATAATCAATTAAATTTTAAACAAATGAATAGAAAACTGTGATTATACAGTTATTTGTTTATTACATAAGCATAAATTACTCCGGAAACAATTAACAAGAGAAATTGAATTACTGCCATCTTATTATTATTGTTTTAAAATTGAAAACATTTATTAAAATTACCCTTTGTAAACTTCGTTCCTCTCAATTACGAAAAGTGTGATTGTGTTTCATTTCATAGACAAACGAATTAATTAAAATTTGATATCCCGAGAATTTAATATCAAAATTACAGAAAACGCTAAAGTTCAGATCTAAGGAATCCTTTCAGAACGCAAACAAATAATTACGCCGTAGAACAAAGTACGGAAAATATACGTGACAATTATAAGTGCTAATTAAAAACAGACAACAAGACAGCAAATTAGAAACAACACCATAATTAACAAAAGAAGAATTGTTTGCATCAATAACACTTCACTTGCAGCAAGGATCACACTGTGAATTCTTTCATGATGTTCTTCAAGATTTTGTTCACATATTTTTTATATGTAACATTATTTTTTATTTTGTATTTCGTGATATTTTTGTATTTAGGATTGTAAAGGACAAAAAAAAGCACAAATCACTGTTACCAACTTAACTATTATGTCAAAAACTTTTCTTGATGGAAATTGTCAACTGTTATAAAGATATTCGTAATGTACATAAAAGCCAAAACAGAGAAAATAGGTACAGAAGGCTATTCAAGTGCTCGTGTTCGAAATTCAAACTTATGCTTGAATAGGTGGTCCTGTGTAACTTATGTTTTGATACACTATTCTGTATTCACAGAAATATATTTAGTAATGATAATATTCACAAATAAATTGCAGCTTATTAAATGTACTCAATGGTAGAGATATGTCCTCATTACTGTAATCTACCAATAAAAACAGATTGGCACATCCATAAATAGGTAATAAAGCCTTGGTGTTTCAAAAATACTGTAAAAAAAAATTAAGGGCACATAGTACTGACCAAAATGATTAATAGCTATTAACATACCTAGGAATGTTATGTGTATCATAACTGCCATAGATGTCAGTTTGAAATCCGAGCTTGTAGAGCGAGAATTTTAAGACATCTAAGGCTTGTTATGATTAAAAACATCCGTGGTTTGTTCAATAGTTTATCGGTTTCAAAAAACTAAGACATTATTGATAAATATATTTTGAAATTCTCTCATTAATGCTACTTTCAGATTACTATGATTAACAAAACAATTATTTTGACATATGTCTATGTGACAAATATTCAAATTATGTGCTTTATTTCTCATGCTTATTGCTTTAGAATAAAATAGACCGTATCTAGAACGATAGGCTAACGTTATCTGTATATATTAATGAAGAGCATTATATGTTCATTTTATTTTATTTTCATTTTGTAGACCGTTGTCGACAAGTCAGTATGGTAATAATATTACCATACAGATACAGTTATTACTTAGTTACCAGCCTACTTTTCTACATGTAAACAATGGACTAATATCCTGAAACTGGTAAAATTATTTTCAAAACCATATTTATATTCATATATAAAATAGCAATACTGTCACACTATAACACAAACTGCACCACATCAATGCTTTTGTCAAAATACCAGTTACTATATGCAGTCAAGATTTTCGCCTTTGAAAGTTTGAGAAAAATTTTGTTGCTCTTGTAAAATCTCTCCATCTTTGAGATTACATTTTCTCTACAAAGAGTGAAAGAAAAAAAACTGCATATATAAGAAGTATGAGTGTAAGAAGAGTGCTATAACTAGGGTACACATTTGTGAACCTTTGTTCAAAAAGAAATATTTCTGTCTTGTTTTAATTATATGCAATCTGTATGGCTTTGTTAACAAAATGAGATTTTATAATTTGCAATTTGCGTTTGTAATTATAAAATGAAATAAGATGAACATTAGAGTATTATGTGCACGCTTTTATGGGCACTGTAAACTGCAATGGAGAATGGTGAAATCTTTTGGAAATTAAAGTTAAATTTACTACACTTCAGTTATAAAAAGGGATATATCTCTTAAAGGGTTATAAAAGTTTAAAAAACTTTTGCAATGTAAGACTTTTGAATGTTTTTTGTTTGAAGTTTTTACGGTATTAACAAAATTTAAAGCTTTTCAATTCATAAAGTCGGCGAATAAAACAAATTTAGGATCGATTGAAAAGAAAAGAGCTTGGAATTTTTTATTTCATTATTCACTTCTATGATATCTGGAATATTATCTAGATTGATTAATAAAAATTATCTGGCTAAATTATCTCACAGGAAATTTAACAGGCTTTGAAGAAATTCATAGCCCTTAAAAATCCAGATAAGAATAACAACGGATTAGCCATTTTCCAGCCTCAATTTTTGTCAAGTTTTCCTTCCCCTATCTGTCCCGTTACGTTCTACGCCACTGAATTCTACGGATATCAAACACGTAATTTATGACCCTCAAATATTAAGAAGAAAACATTATAATGAGTGGCATGCAATATTTTGTATTTTCTTTCCGCGTTCTTGTTGTTTCGAATAAAAATGAATCGTAAAAATTATTAGCAATTTTTTATTGGATACGCCAATCTTCTGTGTACACAAATATTGGTAATTTTGATGACATATTTGTACCGTGCGGGCATTTATCAGGCGTTACCTCACGGGCACTCATTACTGGGTAAAGAGGGTACCACAGAGGATAATTTTGAGTCATTTAAAATTGTATATGTATTGGCGTCGGTCGGAATCCGAGTTTCCAGGTTCGAGACCAGATACTCAGGCATACGGCCACGAGATTATTTACACTCTTTAATAGCAGTATCTTTATTGAAACTTTATAAGTACAGTATTATAGATTAGTATAATATGAAAGCACAAAAGTTGTAGTATATAGACGCAGATTTTGAACCAGTAGTTATGCAATACTTATTACCTCTCGCTAAGAGAGGTATTGAATGCATGCTAAAAATTGCATATCCAGATTTTAGTGAATAAGCAGGTTTTAAGGACCCTAGAATCCGATTATAACATTTTTACGATGATGTTCGTATGTGTGTGTGGATGGGTGTGCGTGGATGTGTGTGTGTGTGCATGTGTGTATGGATGTGTGTGTGTGTGGATGTGTGTGTGGATGTGTGTGTGGATGTGTGTGTGGATGTGGATGTGGATGTGTATGTGTAGATGTGTGTGTGTGTGTGTGTGTGTGTGTGTGTGTGTGTGTGTGTGTGTGTGTGTGTGTGTGTGTGTGTGTGTTGATGTGTGTGTGTGGATGTGTGTGTGGATGTGTGTGTAGATGTGTGTGTGGATGTGTGGATGTTGGATTCACGATTTTTCAAATACTATAAGACTTAAGACATTTGTAACTTCGGATTCCTCAATCTAACAATAATGGGAAGAGGTGATTAAGTTTTGGTAACAATTAGACAACCGGAAATAGTAGTTACAAGAAATAAATCATCTAAATATTATTTATCGAAAATTTATGTAAATACTTATATTAAAGAACGTTAAATTCTTTATTCGATAAATATAAATTCATTATTATATCTTTTATAGATTTAGAGATAAAGAAATGCATAGAAAATAATTTGATGTAAAAATTCTCAGATCAAACTATTTCAAGGCAAGAAATTCAAATGTTTGTAATTGATACATAAATGTCACTGTCAAAAATATTTGTATGTCACTGTCAAAAATATTTGTACATTATTATGAAGATTATGAAAATAAAAAAAAGTCAACAACGCAAAAGAATATACATAAAAAAAATATAAAAGGAATTTGCAAAAAAATGTCGAATATAAAGAAAAAGAAAAAGAAAGTAGAAAAAAAATTCAGGATATTGAATATAAAGAAAATGTATGTATTGTACATAATTTGTATTAAAATATCTCATAGATTTTGCAAATATATGTGAGAATTATTTTGTAGTGAGACATGAATATATGTATTTGTATTTAAAAATATTTTTCGTTTTATGCGTACAACCAGGTAAAATATCTGGCGAGAGGTTATGTGCTGGCCACATCAGATTTTTTTGAAAATACGATTCATACAATGGAATATTTAAACTGTTTTAATTTGTTGTTGTTATATTGGGGGATACATCTTTACATTTTTTATTTATTTTCGTTTCATTCTTGTAAATTTGCGGATACCTTTCTATTTTGTGGAATTTTCCAAGTAATTCCTTCGCTAACGCTGGCAACTCAGACATGATTTTTATTGTACTTTTTGGGTGGTTTATACTAGTGATTTGATTGCTAATATTTTTTTATTGTTACAGATATTGTCCAAATGTTCTCCGAAGTATACGGTGAGTCTGAATTTAATTACGTCTTACAATTTTTTTAAAATCTTTTGAAGTAAAATAATGAATTTCTTTTTATTGATTAACAAACATTCAATGAAGAAAAGCAATTAATTTGTCGTGTAATGAGAATATTTCTCTTTGATATTTCTATTTAAAAGGGTGTATATTTTTTGCCAAAAACAATTTTTATGTTAAAATGTACACACCAAAATTATTTTAGTTAGCTCGTCCTGTTTTTTTTCCGGCTTTATTAAAAATTTTGTTCGTGCTTTTTTGCTCATTTTCATATTTTGTCAAATGCCAATGTAGGCAAATTTACCTGGTGTGTTATGCAATGAAAATATTTTTTCTAAAAACAAACTTTATTCACCATCAAAATGCGAGTTTGCAAATATTGCGATGAATTTAAGATCTGCAACGATTTACAGAAGCTATTGAAGAACATGTAATAGTATAATGATATTGTTTGTTTGATAAGATATATGTGATAATTATTAGCATTCTTAAATATTGTACTGGAATTTTAAGGAAATCTTTATTTAGTAGATATTGTGGCATATTAACCCTGCGTTAGTGCGGTTCGTAATTATAATTATTGATTTATTTTTCTATAACTAAATAAAAATAAATGAAGATATACGTACACAGAACATTTTTAAATTTAAACGCAAACTCTTTTATCCTAGCAATTATGCCTTCGATAAACAAGACTGTCTTTTACAGGCATTTTTATCTATCCGATAGTTATACCATGAATTACGTTAAATCACTTTTGGTTGGTATTGAGACAATAAAATTATCTTCTTGTTAGACTATTTTTCTACAATATTGTTATTATTTCTGCCTTCTAATTTGCATTTTTCACGATGTTAGATGGTATAAACGAAATTTTTGATTCTGAGAGTGATGATGAAACGTTTGAAATAACGTATGAATAACAACACATCGTTTGTGTTTACGTGGTAACCATAAGAACCAGGGATAAAGTTATCGGACGTTTATACGACCGATTTCCATGGGATAAGAAATACTGGTGTTTATTCTATCTGAGGTTTATTCGAGGTTTGTAAAATACAATTTCCAACCATACGAGGTTTATCTAATGATTGTAGAAGTGGCCCTAACTTGGCTACATTTCATATGTAATTGGAAAGAGCATCACAATAAACTAAGAAATATAATTTCAGCAATGGCAAATTTTCTTGCTTTTTGTAAAGGGATTAGTGTGCTGGTACAGGAAATCACAGACAGCTGGGGTATACTACACCCCACCGCACTAACGCACAGTTAATATTGTCTAGAATAATGCATTTATTAATACTTTTATCGTTTTCACCTTCAACCTTTCGGAGCCTTTATGTTGGTGCTAAGGCATCGTAATATTTTTCACGCGTCTTTAAACAAAAACGTTGAAACGACTGTAGGAACGAAGCTCATCATCTTTTATTCAAAGAAAAATCTGCAATAAACGATTTGGAATATGAACATAACCATATTTCACATAATTTTAAATGATAAACACCTTCAGACCACAACAATTCTACACATTTTCAGCATATGTAGGATAATAGTTTGATAAAGTGGTCACATTATCGCGTCCTTATTAATCTGTTTAGTGCATCCCCTTCGAAAAATCTCTGCCGGCTTTCCGCTAAGCAAGGACAATAGGGCTCCGGGCCGTCCGCTGCAGAGCGTCGAGAGCACCCCAACATAACGGGGCGATAAATCGTCGAGCTCCCTAGGCACCTACACACAGTCCCGGGTAAACATACATGATCCACATCATAAAATCACCCACTAAATGTCACCGATACCAACCAGATATTTCATCGCTCGAATCACTTGCCGTGGATAAGTTTTATGGGAAAACAAATTGAGATGACACGGAGGATTGAATTGCTAACAGAGCAATTTAGTAATAATTGGATTAAAATTCACTCTCGATGAAAAATAAGCTGTATTTATTTAACCTTCCGGGAGTCTGGTGGGGTCTATTAAACCCAGTTGGTCTTATGACTCCAGAATGAAAATAAATAGCATTGTAATATCTGAAATGGCTTCAAAACAATTCAGACATATACACATTTTATAAAAATAAATAAATGTATCATCACGGCATATTACCCATTGCTGGGTGTGCCAATTATTAACAAAATTTGAACAGCTAACAAACGTATAAAGAAATTTTATTTGTCCACTTTTAAATTAAACATAAACTATAAAAAGTCAGAATAATGCACTGATTCGCGTTCTTCACTTGAAAATAGAACTTACGTTTAAATTACCTTTTTTCCTCTCATCATTTGATTTATTTCTAGTACAAGGCAAGAAGTCTAACTCCCATTCCTATTTTCAGTATAATGAATCTACTAGTATAGTAATAAATACGAGTATACTTATGAGTTAACCTAATCGACATTATTTTAACGAAATACAAAATTATGAGATAGAAAACAAAATGATACCTTTGATATTTGTTAGAATCTTTATTGCGTATCATGTCTGGTAGGGGTCTGTGATGCCCGATCAGCGGTTTTGTCTATAATGCATAGATTTGTGGAGTATGCATTGGAAAACAGAACTGATGGTAGATAGATTGACTCAGTAGAGTCAGCTACTATTAATTCCAGTTGCCACTATTTATTGGTCTAAGTGATGCGACGTAATTAGCACATCTCTGTGCCTATCTGACCCCAGCAGACTTCCGGAAGATTAAATACTGGCAACGTCACTAACAGGCTTGTCCTACTAAAAAAAATATGTATCGTTACTTATCGTTATATTATGTCGTTTATGAACGACAAGTTCACATGTCTCGTGGAAGTCGTAAAGTTAGATATATTTTGAAAACAAAAGTAAAAATGGCTGAAAAAGATATTTTATTAATTATAGCTGAGCAAGATGTTATTATTATTATTATTATTATCATTATTACATTTTTAATGACATTTTATATAATGGTCCTTTTACTGTATCGGAGGAAAATTTTAGATTTTTTTTTTTTTGATGAGTAAAGAAGCATGTAAAGATTTATTTATGCAAATATCACCATATAATGAGGAACTCGTTGAAGTGATGGTTTGCCAAACATTTCTAGATTATTTATAAATTATTATTTATGCGTATTACATTACATATAAATGCACATAGATATTTTGTTTTCAATTCAGATGATGGTAGCTTGGCATTTTTTTGCTCATTGAAGCTATCAGAAATCAGTAGCAACGAGGATATCAGTAGAAAAGGATTCATATGTGGTATTAAGTCAAACAATAATAATCATATCATTAATAGAAATCTGCAATATTATTGTTGATCATTTTATAGACATATACCTATATCAAATTTCATACGGCGCAAGTAGATATGGAGCGTGTAAACTCTAAAACGAGGGTGAGAATAATAAATAATTTTATGTACGATGATAATTTCAAATTTGAATCAATGTCAAATTTGAGTTGAAAACAAATATAAATTTATTCTGTCAAAATCAACATGAAGTTAGATATTATCGTTAAACTCATCATAACGATAACTCGATAACGATATGATTAGGAGAATACCTTTTTGGCATTTGTCGTTATTAAAGTCGTTCAACCAAATGCTTAGCGACAGTCGTATGGTAACGATATCGTTATATATATTTTTAGTAGAATAGGCATGTAATCCTCTTCAAAATCAAAAAGTAGCTTCAGGTTTGAATATTATTAGGGTTTTGTTTTTCCTGTGATAACTCACTGTATTCCGTTTTATATTCCATTATATAGTACTCTTGGTTGAAAGTGCCACTAACTCTATTTTTATTTTTTAATTTATTGATAATAACCAAATCCGTAGATCAGGACACTGTTAAAAATAAACAAAACCAGAATTCATTAAAATGTGTCTGCTAGTTATTACTCAAACAGTTTTTCTTAGGCCACTTTACTCCCAAAGTTAACGCAACACGCTTCAGCACCAAACACTACCACTGCTTTAATTTGTCGTCTCCTTGTTCTCCAAGTTACAATTATTTGCGCTGTATCGGTTTGTTGAGAACATACCTCAGAACGCGTTCTCCGTGGTTTCCCTGGTTTCTCGCGTTTCTTCCGTTTTTTCCATTGTTGGTGGAGTCTGTGTCAGCCTTTGTTCGGGATTATCTGTGTAATGTGCGCGGTATATCGCTCGCTTCATTGATTTTACCGCAGACTACGCGAGCGATGCTAGCAAACGCGGTATCACTTCCCCGCGAATAAAATCGCTAATGTGCACTCAGATCTCCGAGGAAAATATTATCCTATGTTTTATATTGATTTCGCATATATCTGAATGTATGATGCGAATATAGAAATAGCGTAATCGCTTACAGTTTAAGGCGAAATTTTAGATGATTTCGAATTGATGGTCTTCAGCATTTCTTGTTCATCCATTTTATAATACTGACACAGATTACGTTAACCAACTTTACTATTAATAAGAAAAAAAAACTAATGTGAATAATCAAGACTCAGAAATGCATGGCCCAAGCTACAGACAAGCCAGGCGATCACCTGGGGCGAAATTGGTTTTAGGGCGACATTTTTTGAGACTATTTTTTGCAAAATACATTAAAAATCAAATCATAAGTTTATTGATTTGTCCAGTGTGTAGCTTTAATCATAATGCTAACAATTCCAGTTGCAGCAAACTTATATTAAATAAACCCTATTTATATTTTTTTACGTTATACTAAGAAAGAAGGAAGGTTAAATTCGTTGGCGATTATATCAATTAAAAATATTGTCATATCAAATACTGAAGAAGTATTTAATATAAAAAAAATATATCATCACGGCATATTACCCATTGCTGGGTGTGCCAATCCGCTTTGTACGCAGAATTCGGTAATGATGATGACATATTTGTACCGTGCGGGCGTTGTTAACAAAAGCTTTTATACGGAATCCTGTACAGAAAATAAAAACACTGATGAAACAGCCCCTCTCCAATTTGTAAAAAGGCGACATATTTTAATATTTTTGACATTTATCTTGAAAACAGTGATCCATATCAAAATTTTATACAAAACAACATTCTTATATTTTTTACTTAGGATGAACCGTTAAAGAGTTAAATTAGATTTTCCGAATTGCAAAATAACGAAAAGTATTTATACCGAGACTTATACCTATACACTGAGAAATATTTTTTCTTTCCCTATAACAAAATTAGTCACGGAAGAGTTATTTTGAAAGTCCGTTTGTTTGCAACCCAAAATACTAATGACAACAGACCATATTTAATTTAAATAGGCAAAGTAATCGTGAATTAAATACCTACTCTATTTTTTTAAGAGAGGAAGCTAGACGCTATTGTAAATTGTATTTCGGGTTGCACGCAAACGAACTTTGAAAGTAACTCTCCCGTGACTAATCCTGTATATTGTATTAGACAAAAATAAAGCGACTCTGTAGAACCCAAAAGAAAAAAATTCTTTGTATTTTAAATACGCAAAATATTCAAAAAAAATTCATTCAGATTAAGATTCTGTGATTTTTCGCGAGTAATGGACACAAATCGCCTCTTTTCTAATTTTTGTACCTATATAATCTAAACAAAATTGTAATAAATGAGGGGTGTAATTTACAATTTTCGCCTGGGGCGCTCAAAAGTCTCGGACCGGCACTGCAGAAATGTCTAGTTAAAGTAACAGTTAGTTACCACCTTTGATTAGAGCTCACTGGAAGTTAAAACTGGTGTTCGCATAGGTTCTAATGTTAACTAGACGTGATAGGAACGGGCCTAAATAAATCATTATAAAATCGCCATTGTTAAAGTGTTGTTTATGATCGATTCAATCATGGATGGAATCATTTGCATTTAAGGCTCAAAATACCTGCAGCGCCTACTGAAATAAATACAAAAATCAAGCTGATAACCTTGCAGTTAAATCCTAGATGGCTTGCCATTAAACAAGATGACAGTGGAATCTGTCTAAAGAGTACTATTTTCTCCACAGACTTATAAATTCTTTTTGTAGTCATTGTCACCCTCTTCTCGCATATTTTTCGCCGTCTGGCACACAGTATCTACCGTTTAGCGTATATCCATCGTTCGTCTTTTTGTTTACCGCATATATGCGAAGCCTATATCCCTATAACCTAAACAAACCTCTCTCGTGTGATCCTTGACGTACACATGTAACCGCAGGATGACAAACGGCGATCAGTCAGCGTCAACGCCGCCTCGATCGCTCGCTCGATTGAGATTAATCGTTTCCAGGGCTCGAGCCGCCATTACACATAGATATATCGCTTTAGAATCCAGCGAGAAACTTGCACAATGAGGAAAGACACTGGAGTTTCAAATGATAGAAACGTGAAGTGTTTTCCATATTGTTTGGATTCTTTCCGACAAGTGGAATAATAATATTGCCCTATTATTCAGTTTTGGAACATATGGCCGGAATATATTGACCGAATTTTACTTGCATTTAGTAGTTGGAGTGGTCAATCCACAGACGAGACGGGAAATATAAAATATCGATCTCGTCTCGTTTTCGGATCTGCAGTCTCGATCTCGTTCTCGTTCTCGCACATTTTTTTGAGTCTTATCTCGGTCTCGCGCGAGAATCTTGCGAGAGTCTCGCTGTAAAATAAGCGCTTGCGCACTACGTATTTACGTACCAGTTTAACTACAAATAATTTAATTTACCTCTAAAATAACCAATTTATCACAAAATTGTGATCTCTAAACTATTTTCATACGAAGATCTATTAATACATTCTGCCATCAATAAAACTAATTAAACATTAAAAAAATATTCTTTGTACGTAATTAAAAGTAACTACACTTTATCATTAAATATATGCTACTATTTAAGTATGTTTTAGCCATAAAAAACCGCTATACTGGGAACCCGTCCGCAATCTATCACTCCGCTTCGCCCGCTTATTATAACATCTTTTACTTTTCAGGGAGGGCAAGAATTTTATTAATTGTGGTTTTAAATGGGATGAATTAGGCACTGAAATGTTGGAAAAAAACTAGTTCTATTAGATGCAAAACCGATTTTGTCTTAATTTTGCATTTCCTCGTTCTGGGACCGATATCAACAGACTTTAGATAGACCCAAAAATATAGTGAATTCTATGCACGAATTATCGTGGACTCCACTCCTTGTACGTTGCATTCTTCATTGAATTTATGATTCAAAGCAATAAAGTTACAAATACTTCTTATTGCGAGACTCTCACGAGAATCTCGCGAGATTTCTCGCTTCTCGCAGTTGTTATATAGATCTCGCCTCGAATTTTAAACTGCAATCCTGCCTTCGTTCTCGTCTCGCATAATACAACGAGACGAGACGAGATGCGAGAGTACTCTCGCCTCGTCGTGCATCACTAACTATATAACCCGATGTCTTATAGTTATAGTGGCTTCCGAAGCACTCAGACCGATCTGTGTTATTAGTTACTAATGTATACAGAATGTCTCACAACTCGCGCCCCAGACGAAACTGACATTTATCGACGACAATAGGTTGCCAACAAATAGAAGAAAATAATTTGCGGCTGCTTGCATAATGGAGTTACAAGACTTTTTAATCCACCAATCCCGGAAGGATATCTTAAGGTGTGATGATATTATTACAAAATAAAACTGGTTGCTAGGTTTTAAAAATACTACTAGTGAGTTACAAAATTTGTTTGACTTACTGTAATTTTGACACTTTAGAGTTGACTCTTCACTGTCAACAAATCATCATTTATATCGTACAGTGCAACATGTAGCACCAGTTTCTTTTCGATCTGGCATAACTTGACCGGTCTCATTCGTCCTTGCGATGGCTCTCAATATCACTTTATAATCCACAAGATTTCTATCCGGAAAACGTTCCGAATAGACTCGTGCTGCCTCTCTGGCGTTACGTCCACATTCTCCGAAAATTATAATCATTTCTAGGTAATCAGCGGCTGAATACATGGTAAGAATTTGCCTTTTTTTATTCACCTTGTCAAATTTAATTTGACATTTTTCGAAAACTACAGTCGCCCGCACATTTTAAAGAAGATTTTATTTGTATAAAACCATAGTAACGTAAAATTACGGCAAACATACATTAAAGGTGTAGGTCTCTGATTGGTTAATTTTAAGACGTCTTTTCTCGAATATCTTTTAAGCTATATTTTTTTTCTTCGAAATTACACATCCGAGTGCAGTCTCGTGTTTCCTCATTCGCTCTGGGGCGCGAGTTGTGAGACAGCCTGTATGACAGAAGTTTTGAGAAAAGACCTCTTCATAAAATAGAAAGAATTTTTGATTGAAGCATTGACTAAGGGATTATTCCTATATACACTATTATTCACGAAAGATGACTATTCAAGGTCATTCTTTCAAAGAAAGAATACACATCACTTTACAGCAGTAGCTTAGCAACATTTTGTATTAGAAAGAGAAAGATTATTTGACCTATGTCTATTTAATTTATGTGGTATGACAGATATACGTAAATAGTGGCATTACTTTCTAACACACTATAAATAATAATGACATATGTCGTAGATTTACAGATACATAATTATCTACTACACTGTCCTATGTGCTAATATTTACCCAGTGGCGTTGACGTTTAAATCAAATTATTATTCCTTGGTTTATAAGTTAAGTCTATGTTTTTGTATTTTGCATAAACATAAGTGAAGAACATAAATCTTTCAGTAAGGCATTATTTAGAAAGAACCATCATTTTCAGATAAATTACTCTTATTTTCTCAGTTAAAATGTGTCCATAAATATTTCATGTTGTACGCCTATGCATATGAAATGTAGTGAAATTATCTGCAAGTAATATTATATCAGACGGCTCTCAAATAATCTTGAATAGTCATCTTTCGTGAATAATAGTTTACTAAGAAGAGATATATATATATATATATATATATATATATATATATATATATATATATATATATATATATATATATATATATAAGAAACATCATTTTAAAACACTGATTTTCAATGCGACGCAGTTTTTAATATCTTGTCTAATTTTTTTAAATCTATTTCCCCGATCGAGAACCTTCGACCATAAGGGATGCCTGTATTACCAAGCAATGCACTAAACCACATACCACAGCTGTGTGTGTTATAAACTGTGGGAATGCGTGTAAAACAATGAAAATTTGTTTGTGTTCCTGTTTTAATTGTCCTGGAGAAAAATGCGCATTTATATGCGCGAAGAAACAGCCGTTAAGCTCGTATAGCTCTCTGAATATTCAACGCTTGCTGAGATTCGAAATACCAGCATATTCGATCGTGTCCATGTTATTCTTTACCTCGTAGGTTTTGAGTAGTACGTCCTGCGCGCAAGTGAGACGGAGACAACGCGTCCTCTGTCTAATTGACGCCATTCACGAGTCCCGTCCTCGATCAACTTAATTGGATCGCGCACAAAGAGCCGAACCGACTAGGAACATGCCGCCAATTGCGGATAACACGAGTTCGCTACCTGGCTCCTAATTACCTGTTAATCGGAACGTCCAACACATGGAAAAACTTCACACGGTTTATAAGTCCCAAGATACAACTCTAATCACACACGGGGAAATTTTCATAAGTTTAATTTATGATAAGTAAAAAATGTTGCAGTTGCATTTGGAGAATATACCTATGAATAAATATACTGCTGATGCCCTACCTCTCACTTAAGAGGAGTCTGCTACAAACATTATTGTCTATCCTTGTCAGTTCGTGTAAGAATTTCCCTCCCGCTAGTTCCTCTTTCTCGTTCTACACCAATAAAATCAAAGCAATATGGCGCTTGCGCGGAGCTATTCTTACAGACAAGTGCAGCTATATATGCAGATATATATGTCTGCACTCGTCCAATGTTAGTCTCACAAATCTCACTCCCACCAGCAGTATATTAGTTTTATAGGTATATTATTTGGAGTTTTCACTCTATCTAGATCAGGGGTGGGGAACCTTTTTTCTCTCGCGGGCCATTTGAACATTCACAACATCATTTGCGGGCCACAACCCCTAATGTGAGGGTTGGAACTGCTTCATTTTGGTAATTCGTGTGATATCAATTAAAATATTTGACGTTGCTATTCGCAACTGATTTTCCAGGTTTGTATCGGTCAACCTGGAGCGTAGTCGTTTTTTTGCGATGGCGAGTTCTGAAAAAAACTGCTCACAGCTATAAGTTGTTCCGAACATAGATGCATATTTCAATGCATGTCTCCATAAAGTGGGATAATCATCATTACTTATATATCGTTTATAGAACTCAAGCAGTGAAAGGTTGTTGTACCTAGCTTTGTAGCTGAATATATTATATATATATTTTAATTTTATCAAAATTTACATTACGAGTATTATTCAGTTAATATAAATTAATTTTTCTATGGAAAAAAATTGCACAATTTTTTGAAGTCCCGCCCGCGGGCCGGATCAAACTACTAAGCGGGCCGTATACGGCCCGCGGGCCGGACGTTCCCCATCCCTGATCTAGATAATGAAATAATTGCGTAGGCTTCCACGGTCTGAGTCACGAGAAATATTCGTTTTCCTGGAATGGACTGTGTCATATTTTGAGTCAGAGCTCAAGTTTCGACCGCAGTCGTATGGGGCATCTTCAGGAGCAAGGGGGATAGTACTGACTTAAACAAGGTTACCCGACGTGTCAACCACGCTAGAGGCCGAGTTTAAGCAACAAGAGGGGGAGACTCAGTTTACAAGGTTACCCGACGTGTAAACCACGCTAGAGGCCAAATAAACCAAGTGACGAAAGGAAGACCGAGAAGACAGTTATATACTAATCTAAAGATACGGTAGATGAGCAAAGCTAATGAGGACCAATGGGAATCGAGTTCGTAATGGTAGATTGGGCGTGTCGTGTTCCGAGAATCACCGGTTTCCACATGTGGCTCAAGAAATAGCCATCATCCCGAATGGTGTAATTAGGATGCTTCCATATTTGTAAAGTTTCCCTGTATTTACGTCTGTAAAACTCAGGGACAGGAGCTAAAATGCGGGAATTTTCAAATAAGATGTTATGTCCTGTGTTGTGTTGGTGTTCTGTGACCGCATTGATTTGAAAGGAAACTGACCCTTATATATTCCGTTACAAAAGATTAGAATTGTACTCAATACCAGAAGGCATTTAAAATGACCTTAGCAACCCATAAACAATTGTTACTGTCATTAAAAATTAGTTGTTTGACATTTGGAAAGACTGCTAGATAAAATTTATTTTAAAAATTACACGGCGCAATCACTTACATTTTATTTTTTTCTGACTAAGTCGTTACAGATATTATAACTTACGCAAAGACACTAAATTTACATTATTGGCGTTGCCTTTAAAAAGTTATGGTCTATTCATAGTCGCGACACCCAAGTTTCGTACACTAGTGTTCACTAACAATAACATATACCATCTTAAAAGATGAATTATATCCATATGGATTGTCATACCAAATTTCATTCAAATCGAACAAAGCGTTTCGTTATTATAGGCTTTAAAGCAGAATACTGGCTAACCGATGCACTGTCGGATATAGGTTAAATCGTCTTATTTTGGTCCCAGGAATCTGTGGTTAAGCCATGTCCCCCTATTTCCAAAACACGCTGTATATTAAAATTGGACCGTTACTATAAAAATATCTAATTATTATCTCATTGCTCATCAATGTTTATTTTTCTATTTCTTAACACCAAGTAAATAATTCTCTAATATTTAAACATGATCAAATTAACAAAAATGGACTAAGCTGTTTCTCCTAAGAGCTCCTCAATTGCTTAGTGGCGAAGCACCAAAAATGAAAAGGAATTGTGTATGAGTCTTACGATTAATGATTGGCGAACAGCACCCTCTAGAACCGTTGAATCGATTTGAAATAGCAGAGCGAGTCGGGCAATGAAAAGTATGATTCCCCGTGGCTCAGAAAGCGTGGGTATGTGTGATATTCGATCGATAGCCATTGGAAAGGTGTGAGCTAAAGTTGCCAGCAATTACACGCTACACAGCCGCAATTATTTCTTGGACAGTTGGAAGAAAACTTTCCACCGCGTAATTTATAAACCCTCCGTACCTGCGCCGTGGTTAAATGAACCGCACACGGTATAAATATTGATGATTTGCATTTCCATAAAGAAGATGCAGCGGGTAATTGGAAAAAGGAAACTCCTACAAATTCCTGACCAGAATGCCGGCAAGTTTTGAGTTTTGAATAATGATTTGCATAAGCTCTAGCCTCTGGTTTATCCGATTCCAGGACTGCGGTGAAAAATAGCAAATTTAATTTCTCTTCAATCAAAAACGTGAAGACAGAGAATAAGAAATTACTACTTTAATTTTCATGCCAAGTGTTATTCCAGACCGCGGCTCATTTTAAAGAAATTAAAAGTTCAAAGCGGGGATGTCTCCCGCACTTCACCAATTCAATTTCGCATTTACGTCCAATTTGACTGGTGCAAATATTAAGATCGAGAGCGGCTTTGTCTCTGTAGAGTGTTTTACACTCGCTAATGTCGAAGCCGAAGACGGAGGAGAACTCGATTGATTTCCATTCTCGACCAGAGGAATCTTCACTTTTGTGGAACGGGAAATATTGATATAATATCCGTGGCGCAAGCTCCCTTAGGACTTGCAAAACAAACCCTTTCTGTTTTCCTTTGTAATTCGCCTTCCTTGCTGTGTTTTGAATCGATTAAGACGGTAGGCTAACGCATCCTCGCATACACACGCGCCTTAGATCTCGAGAAATAGTTACCAAAAAAATTTTCGTATTTTCAATTTCCTCAACAAGCAAAGGTTGCTCTGTAGAGGACGAAAAAATTCTTACAAAAAACTGCGATGTATATAAGCTAGACACTTATATAATACTTCAGATCATAATATGGGATCTCGTGGTGCAGTCTTCACGCCAGTAGCAGATTGGCACAACCAACAATGGGTAATATTTATTTATTTAATTATTTATCCAACACCTTCTGATAATAACGCTATAACTATGGCAATTTGAAACAAATAAAGCTAGTAAGTTAAAAACCATAAAGTCACGTTGCTATTAGCAATAAATAAATCTATTGGTCCTGCTTTAATTAATTTAAAATCTTCCGGATTAGTCCTTATATTTGTATAAAAAACAGCTTTACGGTTACCATTTAAAAAAATTGTATTCAGCAAAGTTTATTTTAGTCATCAAGGAGAAGTTTTTTATTAATTGACGATTTTCACTCCGTGATCTGTGATTTTTAACTATTTATTTATATTTTTAAATGTCCGTCTATTATGTATCTACGCTTATCCACATATGTATATTTTCCTTCAACTGGACCTATCTGTAAGTTTCATGTTATAAGTTTTTTGTAATCTAGAATTTTGTAATTTATTTTCTGTTCTCATGTACTATTTCACTCTGTATATATATATTGTAGAGCCCTGAAGAAGACTATTGTATAGTCGAAACGTCTGCGAGAATAAAATTGTAATATTGACTGCTAGTCCAAACTTTATTAATTCCATCTCTAACACAGTCGAACATAGTTTTTTGAATTATAGTTACTGTCCAGGCATTCTCGGCACTTTTTTCCCAAATGTCATTTCAAAATGTCAAATTAGAAAATCTTTTATATACATTTTATACCAATTGAAGGGGTAAAACATCGATGATTGCCGGGAGTCGAACCCGAGACTTACCCAATTCGTATCCATTTGTTTGTTTCTTTACCGGTTTCAGGATATTAATCCATTGTTTACATGTACAAAAGTAGACTGGTAACTAAGTAATAACTGTATCTTTACAATAATATAATTACCATACTGACTTGTCAACAACGGTCTACAAATTGAAAATAAAATAAAATGAAAGTATAATGCTCTTCAATAATACATACAGATGACGTTAGTGTATCTTTCTAAAGGTTCTAAATACAGTTTAAAAATGAGAAATAAAGCACATAATTTGAATATTTGTCATATTGACATATGTCAAAAAATTGTTCTGTTAACCATAATAATATTTATTAATATTGTCTTCATTTTCTGAAACCGATAAACTATTGAACAAACCATGGACGTTCTGAATCATAACAAGCCTTAAATTTCTTAGAATCCTCGCTCTACGAGCTCGAATTTCAAACCACCTGCGGCAGTTATGATGTACATAACATTCCTAGGTATGTTAATAGCTATAACATTAATTTTAAAAAGAGAATATGACGCTAAATTTTCAGTGGGCTAAAGTCATACTGTAGGTGTAGTGGTAAAAATTACATATCAAGATTTTGGGAGGCATCTGGATTGTATAGGAAGGGTTCGTGTATGACGCTTGGCTCCCTAATGGGGCGTGTTATGATGTACCCTTGTGATGTATGTTAACTGGTCGGTTGGTATCCAATACTCATCGGTGTATTGAATGACAGTAACAAACGAGGCGTTAGCCGTATCCTTTACTACGGCTAATTTAACTCCGAAATGTTTTTCGAACATGAAGTTAATCACCGCGCTATGTCCAGGGATCCGAAGGTGCGCTAACTTCATTATATCGACGCCACACGGACGAATTATGTGGATGACATCGTTTTCGTAGCCATTGTCGTATAACAAGCGAAATTAATTAGGAAGTTAGGAAGGTAAATCTTTCTATATTTAATCGGGGCATGAATACGGACATAATGATAATATGCTGGAGCAAATGAAGACACAAAGTGAAAATGAACAAAATGGGAATTTGTGCGGCAAGGCTTGTAATAAATGTGCCGCGATAAAGAAAAGCAGATAACGATAATGGCAGGCTGCCTGGCGGGCTGGCAGGCGTCTGTCTGCGCCTGGCCTGCGCTACAATGCTTGTAACAATTCGTGAACGAGGTAATTACGTCCCTAAGTCATACTAATTGGTGATCCTGCTAAGCGGAAGCTAATGCCAGCACTCGGATGTGCACCGATTAGCTTGCATCCGCTCACACGCAAAGGTAGCGGGTCTTTCTCAACTTCTATCAACACCGAAACACCCTTCAATTTTAACTATGCCTTCCTAGACAATTTTCAATAGATGCCAAGGCTATTACAGGAACACTACTCGGGAAGAACTTACTGCAATAGAGTGCGGTGTATGGTTGGTTGTAGTTTTACGTTCCAGAGTTGTATTAACTTAAGGCACACTAGACACTCCTTCAATTTTAACTATGGCGAACATTGCCTTCCTAGACAATTTTCAATAGATGCCAAGGCTATTACAGGAACGCTACTCGGGAAGAACTTAGTGCAATAGGGTGCGGTATGTGGTCGGTTGTAGTTTTACGTTCCAGAGTTCGATTAGCTTAAGGCACACTAGACACTCCTTCAATTTTAACTATGGCGAATATTGCCTTTCTAGACAATTTTCAATAGATGCCAAGGCTATTACAGGAACGCTACTCGGGAAGAACTTACTGCAATAGAGTGCGGTATGTGGTTGGTTGAAGTTTTACGTTTCAGAGTTGGATTAGCTTAAAGCACACTAGACACTGTGCCTAGGGCCTGCGAATGGCCTTACGGCCATTCGAAAAGATACATGATGTGGGCCGAATTTGTTATGTGCTTTCAGAGTTAGAATAGTACCAAGACACACTAGGCACTGTGCCCAGGGTCAATGAAAGGCGGTACGAATTTTTTGTCTTCACATTCACGAAGCTGTAGACACACAGGCTGGTAGCACGAGCATAGTTCTAATACTGGTGTTAACTAGAACTAAACTATTATTCACAAAAGATAACTATTCAAGGCCATTTGTGAGCCATCTGATATAATATTACTTACAGATAACTTCATTGCATTTCGCATACAAAGGCGTACAACATGAAATATTTATGGACACATTTTAACTGAAAAACTAAGAGTAATTCATTTGAAAATTATGTTTCTTTCTAGATAATGCCTTTCTGAAAGATTTATGTTCTTCACTTATGTTTTTGCAAAATACACAAACATAGATTTAGCTTATAAACCAAGGAATAATAATAAGATATAAACGTCAACGCCACTGGGTAAATATTAGCACAGAGGGTAGTATAGTAGATAATCAGGTATCTGTAATTCTACGACATATGTCATTATTATTTATAGTGTGTTAAAAAGTAATGCCACCATTTACATATATCTGTCACACCACATAAATTAAATAGACATAGGTGAAATAATCTTTCTCTTTCTAATACAAAATGTTGCTAAGCTACTGCTGTAAAGTGATATGTATTCTTTCTTCGAACAAATGACCTTGAATAGTCATCTTTCGTGAATAATAGTATATGTAAATACTCTTAAGGCTGTGTCCAATTTTGCACTTTTATCACTCTAATATCTAAGTCTTAAATTTATATGCCCTAAATTACATCATTATTTAGGATTTTAGGAATTAGATTTTAGGGTTTTGTAGATACATTATGACTGGAAGTTGACGCGCACTAATTAAACAAATTATTCTCGTTGCTATAATTCGTGTATAAATTCTTTGTCCGAACTTTTCTTGCATTTATTGGTCAAACTATTTTCTACACAAGATACCGAAGACAAATCAGATTCAGATTTCTCTTAAAAAAAAGTGTTTACAACGTTAAACTAAATCTTGGATACGCCAGGTCAACGCTGTAAGAATATAACGGATAAAACACTATCCACTGGCCTTGGAACTAGACACCGCCGTACTGGCACTAGTTAAGAAACCGATGACTTATAGTCAAATCCAAAAACAGATTAGACCTTTAGTAGGCCTGAGGTTTAATTAATCAGAAGTTCAAATAAAGTTATTCTGCCAACAACTATTTATGAAGTAAGATACATTCTACAACTTTGAGTCGTAGCTTACCATCCTCTCAATGGTAAATATATATCATCATTGTTTGGAACGGTACTTCACTAAGTTTACTGGATCAAATACTTTAAGTTCAATACTAAATTATGAACAGGTTAATGTTATATGTCATATTGAAATTCGAAGATACGAGTAAAAATGCTGCATATCGTGTAAAAATTAAACCACCTTAATTAGTGTAATCCCTTCCCAAACACTAAGTAACACCCTCATGTGAACAATGTTAATTTCCATATAAAGATAATTAAATCTCACTCCATCTTTCCTGACGTTTACTTCGACCCTGTAGGCTGGCGCCGTAGGCTGCTGACTTATTTCCCTTTCTGACATAAAGCGACCCTCTAATCCTGCAGCAAATATCCTATATCACATGTACGATCACATATGGGGAGCTATTATCGTATGAACATCACCACACGTACCGATAGCAAAGAACGAAAGTTTGCTAATAATTAAAACGTTCATATTTTATCGAACTCTACTCCCAATAGGGTGATAACTTTTGCTCTGTGGCTTCTGGACATTTATCATTGTTATTTTTCAAATAAAACGTATGTTTTAGTTTGCCAAATACGGGAGAATTAAAGCGGAACTTACCGAACGATCGACGGTATAGTACAGTGGTAGAGGGCTAGCCTTTGGACTCAGAGATCGTGGGTTCGAATCCGGGTCAGGTTGGTATTATTATCTTTCCAAGTTGGGATACAATTAAGCTATCTGGCACCGGTTTCTGGTTGTAACACGGGCTTGTATCGGTCGTGATTCTTGGCCAAATTAAAATTTGATAATGAGTCTCAAATAAAAACTAAGTGCTAGTGACGCACGCGAGGCGATACGAGACGAGAAATATAAAATATCGATCTCGTCTCGTTTTCGGATCTGTAATCTCGCTCTCGTTCTCGCACATTTTTTTTTTTGGTCTCGTCTCGATCTCGCACGAGAGTCTCGCTATAGAAATAAGCGCTTGCGCTCTACGTATTTACGTAACAGTTTAACTGCAAGAGACAAGTACGCACCAACGTACCGTCTTCCGTGTATTTGCAGTCGTATAAGTATCAATACAATAAATAGACGAAACACTAAATTCTGGTCACCAAATAATTTCAATACGTACATAATGTTTATTCATTAACGGTCACCAGAAAATGTGATAAGTTAGTGTGCTCTGTTCCATTTAAACCATTCAGTAGATGGCACTGGCAACAGCGCAATTCTGAGGTAGCCAAAATTACATTGGGTAAACTTGTCTCTTGTCTCTAATTTCAGCCAATCAGAAATGTCAAAACTATTCCCTATGCTCCGCAATACTGAATGGCTTAAATGGAACAAGGTATAAATCATTTTTTCACCAAATTGTGATCTCTAAATTATTTCAATACAAATATCTGTTAATATATTCTGTCATCGGTAAAACGAATTAAAACATTAAACAATTCTTTTTTGTAACTTCGTAAATCGCCGGCAACCAATCACTCCACTTCTCTCCGTTTTGGCTCCCATCGACGTTTAACATAACATCCTTTACTTTTTATGGACGGCAAGAAAATGATAACCGTGGTTTTAATTGGGGTGAATTAGGGACTGAAATATTGGAGAAAACTAGTTCTATTGAATGCAAAACAGATTTTGTTTTTATTTTGCATTTCCTCGCTCTGGAACCGATACCAATCGACTCTATATAGACTCAATATTATAGTGAATTCACATAATTTTCACAGTCTCGTATTCTATGCATGAATTAGCGTAAACTCCACTTCTTGTTCGGTGCATGTTTCATTGAATTTATAAATCAAAGCTATAAAGTTACAAATACTCGAGAATCTCGCCAGATTTCTCGCTTCTCGCAGTTGTTATATCGATCTCGCCTCGAATTTTAAACTGCAATCTCGCTCTCGTTCACGTCTCGCATAATGCTGCGAGACGAGACGAGATGCGAGAGTACTCTCGCCTCGTCGTGGCATCACTACTAAAGGCCTGTGTCCACGATCCTAGAAATCGGCCCGAGTTCTCGGATATACGCCGCATTTCGATATCTCGGATCGTGGACACTACCAACTCGGACGCAAAAATCGAATAGAAAACTAGAATGGAAAAATGCGTTCTGTCCCATTTTTTCGTAGAAATTGCTAATTTCATATAAATGTTACCAATTTAAAAACTTGACGTTTGATGTTTGATAAGCTTGAAAATGATAAGGTTATAAAATATTACCTGATTCTACTCATTTTTGGTATTGATTATAACTAATTACTTATAAACAAATTAATATATTCGTTGTAAAAATTTAATTTACTTATTGCCGGGATAATTTCTTGGTTGCGTTTTATTAGTTTTTATTATTGGTAGAAATGGCTGAAACTAACTTCATAAATTCGACCAACCTGATATCTGTAGTCATACAAGTTGAATGTTTATGTTCAAAAAATGTGTTCGAGAACTCGGAACGATTTCTAGCATCGTGGACACAGGCCTTAAGTGCCCAAAATTTTCAAAGGTATAATATCAAAGCATTAAAAATACTAGTACCAGAATATTTAACGCTGAATAGAAGCAGATTGGCACACCCAGAAATGGGTAACAAACCATTTTAAATACAGAAACACTCAAATTATCCAAGTATTATATTATTCCTCTGCTTAGAAGAGCAGACCAAATTAAAGCCATTGTATTGATTGCTTTTCCGGCGTAAAGAATCCACAGTGACATCTCTTAGACTTTCAAATACATGGCCATGCGTTATGTATTTCCAGAAAGACGTCCAGACAAGGATTAAACCAGATCTCCGAGAAATAGAAATGACTTTCTTGAAATTTTGGTCACGTCTTCTTGACACGAAATTCGTTAATGATAAATCATTCTTTTTCTCTGTTTGCTACAAGAATTACTAACAAATTTAAGTCGGTACAAGACGTGCGACATCCAATAAAATAACAAAGATTGTCTGGAGTTTCTTCACAGAGAAATAACAGAAAATAACCGTTTAAAAAATTACTCTACCTTTCGCGCAATGCTATCTGAATACAAAAAAGAAACATGCGCACGATGTTTCGAAGATAGAACACCACAACTTTATAGAGAAGACACCACACAATTCGTATATGCATGTGTGCTTTGATGTGTTAGTAACATTGTATATAACCGAGTCAGGATTATATTATCTAGTAGTCATCTCATTATTGGATCATCTACAGACAACTGAAGTGCTTATATCAACCCCACATACAATGGGTTAATTAATTAAGTTAATAGGTTATGATTAAGCTAAGTAAGGCTCGAACCATGTTTATGGTAATGTATGCTAATCAACTCGTATCAAACACTAGTGAATTCAATTTAAAAGTATGTGGGAAATTTGGGAGGACAGTTTGCGTTAGCAATTCGGGTGGACAGGTTGCGTGAGCAGTTTTAATAGGCAGTTTGGGTGGGTAGATTGCGTGGGCACTCTAGGTGGGCAAGTTGTATAGGCAATCTAGGTGGGCACGTTACGTGGGCAATCTAGGTGGGCAACTTGGGAGGACAGGTTGTGTAGGCAATATGGGTGAGCGGGTTGAAAGAGCAATTTTGGAGGGCAGGTTAAAAAGGCAATTTGGAAGAGAAGGTGATATGGGCAGATTGATTAGGCAGTTTGAGGGGGCAGGTTGCGTGGGTAGTGGGCAGGTTGGGTAGGCGTTTTTTTGACCGAATGTTACTCTTTCTCTTTCATTTTAGGATATATGTCAGATCATTTTTACCTTCCGTCACCTTTAGGTAAAAAAGGTATTGTCTTTGGTTAAAAAAATTGATGAATAAGCACGTTTTAGGGTCCCTAGAATACGATTCTGCTATTTTTACAATGATGTCTGTATGTATATGTGTGTATGTGTGTATGTATGTATGTGTGTATGTGCGTGTGCGTGTGTGTGTATGTGCGTGTGTGTGTCTGTGTGTGACAATTATAATTCTTTCGTATTCCTCTTCGCTGATTAGATTTTCGTTATAATTGGTCAACCGGAAGTACCCACATTTGAAGATTTTAACAGTTTTTCTTAAAAAAAATAATGTTAAATCACTTTTTCACTTTTAACTTTATTATAAATATTAAAGAATATTTTATTCTCTATACGATTTGTTGCATTTTATACTTCATATTAAATGGATATAGAGTTAAAAAATCATAAAGAAATTAAAAATCATGTATTAGCCAGCTATGCTGTAACAGCTGCTATATTAAGAAAATTCTGATTGAAAGGTGTGAGTGTCAAGTGCTTTGACAGTATGTCTGTGTTATAATTTTACAGGAAATGTAGGATCTTTTGCTAGAATCTTTCTGTATGGAATTTGTATAAAATACATACAACTGCCTTAAGGTAATGTACAAGAAATATAATCTTTTGCAAGGAACTTTCTGTATGACATTAAACAAAATATATAGAACTGACGGAAGGTAATGTGCTGGCCACATCAGAGTTTTTAATATTTACAAAAGTATAGGGCGCGAGCAGACACGTGACTCGAGCGTCCTTGACGTGCATGGAATCAGCTGATTTGTATGCGCATGTCATTTTGACAACAACAATGTCACTTTGACAAGACCAATGTTTTGACTTATTTTGATTTTGAACTCCTAAAATGTTAGTATTATACAATTTTCAGGCAGTAAAACACATGAAATTAAATAATAATAACTCCTCAACAGTTCAAAATTTGAATAAGTCAAAACATTGGGCTTGTCAAAGTGACATTGTTCTTATCAAAATGACAGGCGCACACAAATCAGCTGATTCCGTGCACGTCAAGGACGCTCGAGTCACGTGGCTGCTCGCGCCCTATATACAAATAACATAGCTGTACAAGTAAATTATATTAAGAAACAATACACTAATAAACCGTGTTCTGTAAATTATGCCATATTATAAATAATAACTTGAATTTAGTGTTGTTAGTGTCATGTGATAGCCTACAAGGGACCGACGGTTCATAGTATAAGTATTTTTGGCGAACCTACGACCGTAAGTGATGTCTGTTTTGTCAAGTGATACCCTATATCAGGGGCGCACACAGGGGGGCGGTCCAGTAGGTCTGGACCGCCCCTAAAATTGACAACTATTATATAAAAACTACAAATACACATGGAAAACTGCTAAGCAAATTACGAGGATTGTGCTGAAAATTGTTACTTATCAAAAGACCGTTGTATTTTTAAACAAAAAATGTTTATTGTTTTTCAAAATATTCTCCATTCAGACTAATACACTTGTGCATTCTTTGAAATCACTTTTTAAAACATTCAGAAAATTCATTTCCTAAAAGGTTCTCAAAAATTCTTTGAAATTCTGTAACTGCTGCATCTGCGCTGGAAAATCTTTTACCTCATATCATTTTTCTAACAGTTGGAAACAAAAAAAAATCGCACGGCGCCAGATCTGGGCTATACGGAGGATGAGTTACCAATTGAACTCCCGAATCCTTCAAAAAATCTAATGTTCTGGCAGCAGTGTGAGAGGATACGTTGTCATGATGGACTAAGATGTTGCGCAAACCGGTCCTTTGACGACCTGTTTGTAATTTTGCAAACATCTGTGGTAAAGCCACTTCGCAGTAGGGCACAACAGCAACAGGACCACTTCGGCGGAAAAAAACCGCAATCAGTTTCTTAATGACGCTTCTGACACGCATTACTTTTGTGGGCAAGTCTTCATCTTCGAATACCCAAACACTAGACTGCTGTTTAGTTTCAGGATCGTAACTGAATACCCAAGATTGGAAGCTCCTCCGTCAAAATTTTGCAACATAAATTTACACCAGTCTACTCGATCCTGTTTTTGACTTTCTGAGAGTAAATGCGGTATCTAACGGCTTGCTAGTTTTTTTTACCCCAAGATATTTATGCAAAATAGCATTCACCGCCGAGGATCCAATCTTCACTTCCTCCTGAATCTCCCTATAAGTAATATTTCGATTGGACTGAATCAAGCTTGCCACACGATCAACATTTTCTGAACAGGCAGCATCTGCAGGTCTTCCAGGTCTTGCTTCGTCTTCTAGCAGCTCTCGCCATCGTCGAAATTCGCGCAACCAATGACTAACAACGGATAATGAAGGGTCAGCATCGCCAAAAGCTGCTTTCAAATATTCATGGCTTTGCTGGTATCCTAACTGTCTTTTATAGTCATAGAAAATCATAGCTCTAAAAGCAGTTCGCGGAATGCTCATTTTAACTGAATTAAAAATGCAAAACTACTTAACTTACAAAATTAACTACGTTTCACAAGGAAATCTGAGCTTTTGACAATTGTGGGTAACAAATGTCAACTCACGTGTCAACTAATGCGACATTCAATTTTTATAATTGTTTCTAGCCAATTGAGCTTCCATGGCCTGCTACTAACTATTAACAGAGCATCCCTCGTATAAATATATAATAAAAAAATCACGAAATCCTACCCGAATTTCAAAAAATAGCACTAAAGGGGATTTTATTCCTGGGAGGTCAGTTGGAACGCCCCCAAAAAATATCCTGTGTGCGCCCCTGCCCTATATAGCCACTAGAACTCAGCTGACTAAAAAGAGGTAGTACGGCAATTATATTGTCTGGAACACTATAAAACTGTAACTTTCTAAAGGACAAAGTAAAATTCCTGAACCACTACATAGTTATAACGTCCTGCCGTAAAAGGAATTAAAGTTGCATAGTTGTCTTGCTTGATTTGTCGGTAAAGTTGCGACGACTTACGCCCTGCAATATCGCGTGCTGGGCGTCTTAAGGCGTCGCCCGACGTCTTCCGCGTCGGTCTCAGCATTCCACACAAGCAGCGTCACCTCCATCATGATCGGAATGTCAAACGTTGAATTATGGAGCACCGAATTCCGCTCGGATCATGAAATATTTCAAATATCTTTTTCCGGTCGCCTCATTGAATATCATGGCGCTAGACTCCTCATCATATGGAGGACTTTCCATCTGTTTTACTGTCCGTTTCATATGCAATTCGCAGATTTCATATTTCGAATGTGATAATTCGATGAACTCTCAACTTAGTAGATTCTAAATTTATCTAATCAAGTGGGCGACTATTACCATCACGTCTAGTCGCAGGTGATGGCTGAATATGTCGCAATTAGCTAGCGCCGCCAGCTAATCAAACGAGGCTTGTTACTCGAAGGCGAATACTCTAATGATCTCCATAGGAAACATGGATACAACTGGACCGCAAATAGAAATGATATGTTAGCAGACAGACTAAAACTCAATTTGAATGAGAGTGTTTAGATTATTCAATCAGTAGCAGCAACTTTTATTTTATCTTAGGTTTGAGTGATTCTTTTAAGCAGCAAAACTAGCACAGTTTTTCAAGTTCTGTCTAAAAATTTAAAAGCAAACTAAAACTTTTGTTTCGAAAGCAGCCATTTAAAATGAATTGGTTAGTTGAAATAAAAATTTCTAAGCCTGATTATATACTACATCTAGTTAAAGTGACGGTTTGATAACCATTAGTTAAGTAAAATAATTGCGTAGGCTTCTACAGTCTGAGTCATGAGAAATATTCGTTTTCCGGGAATGGACTGTGTCATATTTTGAGTCAGAGCTCAACGTTTCGCCCGCAGTCGTATGGGGCATATTCAGGAGCAAGGGGGATAGTACTGTGTTAAACAAGGTTACCCAACGTGTCAACCACGCTAGAGGCCGAGTTTAAGCAACAAGAGGGGGAGTAGTTTACAAGGTTACCCGACGTGTATACTGAGTCTCCCCCTCTTGTTGCTTAAACTCGGTCTCTAGCGTGGTTGACACGTCGGGTAACCTTGTTTAAGACAATACTATCCCCCTTGCTCCTGAAGATGCCCAAACGACTGCGGGCGAAACGTTGAGCTCTGACTCAAAATATGACACAGTCCATTCCCGAAAAACGAATATTTCTCATTAGTTAAGTATTAAACTAAAGTTTAAAAGCTCTAATCAAAGGTGGTAAGAATAATTTTGCAACATAACCGTTGGTTATCACTACCTTTAATTTTGATGATGAAGAATGTGAATAAGAATAAAAAAAATATTGAAGCAAGATGAAATGTTATGGTAACAAACATCGTTTACCGTTGCAACTGTTTCAATTGCATTTTTTAAGAAGTATGGCCCAATATGTAATGTGTTACAATAATAAGTTTTCGTTCTATAGTGAAGCGTTTCATCTTTACTAAACGAAACAATGACAGATTTTAAATATTAAATTAGGTGATTACTTAAAATCTCAATGTATACAACATTTCTTTTTTACACAACCAATTTCCCGGTATACTCATCTGGGTAATAAAGATCTTACAAAAATTGTTATCGAATTTGAGAGCAAACGGATATGTACTCGTATGTTTGGAATTTACGCACAACTGCATTAAAATTGTTTGTTTATATCTTCGCAACCATGGCCAAAACTGAAGGGTTACATCCTGCCGGCGGTAAAGTAGCACATGCGGGCGGTAAAGTGGAGCAAAAGCCCGGCGACTGGTAAACAAAACGACAAGAATATAATTGGAAATGAAAATATGATGAACTCTCTTATTTTTTCAATTATATCAGTTCCGCTAGGCTAAAGCTTCAGTTAGACATTTAAAACAATCTCTTAACCAAATATCAATGTAAAACATCGTCTTATAGTTTTCTGGCATGGCCAGCTGTTCACCTAATATTTTTACATAGCAACAAGCTTAAATGTATATAAAAAATAATATAAAAACATTTCATTTTATTACAGTAGTGTGTAAAACGCACATATCTCAAACCGCAAATTTTACACCTTTGGACCTTGGACGAATAAAAGACCTACGCTACGCGTCTGGCTTCAAATTTCTTCCGCAGGCGTATACCTTTTCTTTCGACCGTCTACACGTAAATAACTATTGTGTACGATGTTTGAAAAAATAGTATATTGTGTTATTAGGAGTAAAAGTGATACTTTGTGTGGCGAGCATGGAAGGCACACAAAGACACTTTTATTCCGAATGACACATTAAATTTTTTTTTCAAACGCACTACTTTTCTTTTTACTCGCTAATTCTATGTAGTTGCTATGGATATTTATTTATCTTATTTCTACTCCGGCGGCGTAGAAATTTCCAGCGGCGTAGAAATAAAACTTCTACCTTGTGAATCAAGTCACAAAAAATGCCATTTCTACGACTTTTGAAAAAAATATATATTTTGTGTATAGTATGACTAGCGAATGAAAGTTGACCTTAGCAACAGGATTCAGGGTTGTATTTAAAAAAATTAATACCGCAAATTCTAGTTCGTCTCAGGTGTAAGCATCCCTCAAGTCGGAAACTAAATAGTTTAAAGATCAAAATATTTTGTTATAAACAACATAAACGAAAAATGTTTAAAATATTTTAAACGTACCCCTTTTTTGGTATTTAGTTACCCTAGTCGGCCATCTATTTTCAACCAGACATAGTAATGTATTTCTGTGCTTTCTAGTCCAGTATTTAAATGGGGTCATGCAAAAATTTCATACCTGAATATTTCGTACAATTCAATTCTTCTGTAGGATTTCAAAAGAAACCACATCTATAAAATAAAAGTCAACTTTCATTCGCTGGTCATACCATACATGATTGTATCTATTTTACTTACCCAAATGAAGATACAAAAGTTTACCGAAACGCCGAGATATTTCCCGCATTTACAAAAGTTAAAGTTTCAGCGATACCAGCCAAATAGAAAAAAAAAATGGTTCCTCTTTATTTATAGTGATATATTAACTGAAAAACCGTTGGCAGTAGGCGGCTTTACACCGCCAATTTCTATTTAAACCTGTTTCAAGGACAGCCGTCTTCCAGCATCTTGCAGTAGCTCCACATCCGCAGCAAATATCGAATTGACGGCCAGTGCTGAATAAAAACCCGTCGGCTTCATGTGTATGTGTCAGGCCGGAAATTAGAAACTCTGCGATAACGCCGCTGCGCGCCAGGCATGGTCAATACAGGGCCAGTTTTTAAATCGCTATCTTGCACCCGGCTCTTGGCCCGTGGCTTTACGAGGGATGCGATAAAGGTGCCACTTCATCGGTTTATCTCTAAATTAGCGGGCATAAAATATGAACCCTCTAGATAGTATTATGATTCAGAGCCAGGATCCACTGCTTCGCAGTAGAAAGTAAATGAATTCGCGATAGAAAGGTTACAAATTCGCTGTGACATCCATATGTAACCCCGAAAGGCGGCTCATCGCTTATGAAAGCAATCACGACGCACCAGGACCGCATTTTAAGCAGAGCGGAGATATGGATTTTTTTGGATTTGTCGCAAATTAAATACATATATAGATGAGAGTCTCTTTACATTACAGCACGTTTGAAAATTTCCAGAAAATCTGATAATTTGCGATGGAATTAACAAGCGAAAAGACACTGTTTAATGGTTTAAACATTTATTCGTGTATCTAAATACTTAACACAAAGTTTGTTGATGTTATATTTGGTCCATAAAATTTAAGTCTGTAAGGATAGCTAGAATTATTATAATTACCCCTTAACCTTCAAATTAATTTAAAAAAAAACTAAATACGTATTTCGAGAACTAAGTTCTCATCATCAGTAGTACAACAAGTGGAAGTTAAACAGAGTAGTCAAGATTACTCAACATGTCAACTATGCCATTTAAAAAATGTGGCTGTGAAGAAAAAACCTAATGTCGTTTGTTAAATTTGTTTCTATTTGTCAAAATAATTAACTACGTTGTTTAATATAAGCGATGTGCTACAACTACATGACAGTGGCGGATTTAGAGGGGGGGGGGCACTCGGGCACGTGCCCCCCCTGTCATTTTAAAAATTTAATTATTACATATTATCATTCCCGTATTACACATCATAGATAAATAAACACACTAATAAAAATACAGAATTTCTATTTATTTTTCAAATTGTTTATTATTTTGGAGATGCTTCCTAACTTTTTTTATTAGAAGTAATAGATCAAATGGTTCAGTTAAACGTTTTATTATTTTTATTATACTATTTGATGGCAGATGTAGATATTTTTTATAAAGTCACATTTAAAAGATACGACTATCAACTTTTATTTTTTAAATAACAAACAATAATTATTTCACTAAAATATAAACCGCCATTTTTTGTCTTAAGTTGTTCTTATTACTTAATTTGATGTTTTACCTTGTTTTGTATAACATTGTTGCATTTTATTTATTTTCACATGGCTACTTTGAATATTTGAATAAGCATTATTTCTCAAACTCATTTACTTGTTTGGGGTCCTGCACTCTGATTTTTTTATTATTTTAAATGATAGTTATTTTAATTTTGAAGCAATTCGTAGTATTAAAAAGCCTTAATTGTTTTTGATTCAACTGAATTTGATTTTTAAAGTCAATGTGACGTCACGGCGACACCTATTGTGGCTATATCTTTCTCTTGCACAAGTTCTATAGTAGGCAGCGAGAGAAAGGTAGCACTAATGTGACGTCACAGTGACCCTGACAACAAACCTGAAATCTCGCAACGTTTTCCGGATAGAAATCTTGTGGTTCATAAAGTGTTATTGAGAGCCATTGCAAGGACGCATGAGACCGGTCAAGTTATGCCAGATCGAAAAGAAACTGGTGGTGCTCCCAGAATCGCTCGTACAGTTGAGAACGACGAAGCTGTTTTAAATGTCTTTGAGGAAGATGGTACCACACAGCTGCTACAACACGTTGCACCGTACGATATAAAAGATGATCTCGGATTACACCTTCGCTAACCTAAATTTGATGACAGTAAAAAGTCAAACAAATTTTGTAACTCACTAGTAGTATTTTTAAAACCTAGCAACCAGTTTTATTTTGTAATAATATCATCACACCTCAAGATATCCTTCCGGGATTGGTGGATTAAAAAGTCTTGTAACTCCGTTATGCAAGCAGCCGCGAATTATTTTCTTCTATTTGTTGGCAACCTATTGTCGTCGGCAAGTGTCAGTTTTGTCTGGGGCGCGTGTTGTGAGACACCTGTATATATATATATATATATATATATATATATATATATATATATATATATATATATGATTCATTAAACATGTTATGATCTTATGCATCAACCAGATAATGTACATTTGTATTGTATTCCCCTTTGCCAATAATTCTTTTCCTTAATCCTTTACCATTCCATCTCAATGTAAAGAATTATCCCGGGTAGTTTGTGATAAATGGTGCATGTAATATAATTCATAGAGCTTGTAGCATATAAGTGATGCACCACACAGTTTGCATAATAGTTGGTATTCCATCACCACATACGACAAATTACCCGGCGGTGGTGTCACACAACTGTCACGTTATTATGCCCTGCTCGCTGACCGAGCAACCGTTTTCCGACATAGGAAAGAATTAAATCGATAGAAGATATCTATAAGATATAACATCATGTAAGTCTGTAATATTTTATAATCATTATAAATTCAGATCGTGTTTGGTGAAGTAGAAAATGTCTTCTAACTTTATACTTTATGCTTTTCAATAAATAAATAGTATATACCATAAATAAACACTCATATTTTTATTTAAATTGATTAGAAATATATTGATGATATCAAATATGTCATCATCATTACCGATATCTGCGTACAAGGCAGATTGGCACACCCAGCAATGGGTAATATGCCATGATGATATATTTTTTTTATTTATTTATTTAAAAATGATGATAGTATTTTACAAGTGTATCTCAAAATATATCGACAACTAAAAGAGATATGGATGTACCCTTTGAAAATTTGGAATTTACGTGTTAAAATCTACTTATTTTTATATTTTTTGAAAATCAATTCCTGGCCAACTTTTGATGTCACAAAATTTGCCTTCTATACTCCAAAATCTGTTGCAGCCACCACAATACCACTCGCAATTTCCATTTTTTACAAATATAAACACACAAACACACACACACACACACACACACACGCACATTATTGTTAAAATAGGGAGTTTTGCATGACGTACGACAGATTCCGTCAACGCTAACGTTACGTCTTTAATAACGGACGCACAAAGTACCGGGTTTTCAAAAGTATAGACTTTGCATTACGTTTTAATCATACGTACGTTGATTTTGACGTACAAATGATAGTTGTTTAAATATCTGTCATTTTCGTTGTATTTTGGTAAAGAAATGAAACACTAATGGAAGAATTATTTAATGTTTGCTAAATAGCTTTAAAGGGTGTTCTACATGTTCATTGACAGCTCTGAAAGAAAAAAATGACATTTCTGACTGCAAAACAATAAAGTTCTGACGTTATAAAATAAATTCTGTGCCTACTAGGATATAGTAGTCGTACGTCAACTGGCCCGTCTTTTACCCCTGACGGACGTATTATGCCTTCAAATTTCACCTACAAGTAACAAATATGATATTGCCTAGCAACTAAGACGTTAGCGTATACATCTTTCGGGAAAACGCTGTGCAAAAATTCCCTAGTTAAAATTGAATTCTAGGGACCTAAAAATGTGCTTATCCAATAAGTCAAAATGGGCAAGAGATACGGCTTTAATTACTTCATCATCTAATTGTCCAAAAGTATAAGTACCTATAACATTTTTTGTGGTAATATTCCGACTAATACATTTTTTTTATTAAAGATTAATCAAAAATCGCGACTATCTTAAGGTAAATTGAGAATTTTAGCACTTTTTTTTGATAGGTATTTGGTGTACTTGTCTAAAATTATCTGTAGAATCGAATGAAGATGTCGCCAAGTTTGTAACTCGACCCATTTTTGGGTTATGATGGGTGTGTTTGTAGAAAATTATGCAACAAACTTTGGGGCGAATATCTAGGGAACAAAGAGATATAAAAGTGCGGTTTAAAAATTTGGAATGTACGTGATGAAGCGAATGGACATTATGTTGGGTTCGACCTTTTTTTTTGAGTATATTAATGGTGTTAAAATGTTAAAGCGAATTTTATAAAACTGATTTATACGATAATTTTTCTGTTCTATTTTGTTAAAATTGCATTTTAGCGGAGTAAATGCATCCACATATATGACACGAGAAGAATGGAAGAAGCATATTCCATCAGATATGAAATGAAATGGAACATAAACCCCATTGTACGAATATTTCCATTAGCGATAAATTTAACGTGAGTTTGTAATTTTAATGAACAATTAAACTCTGTGAGTGAGGAAATATCAGATTTTTACGACTCTCCGAGCAAATATGCATCAGAGCAGGCGGCTGTGAAATTTGTTTTGTTTTATACCTGCTCCATTATGGACTTCATAATTATTTCACTAGTGTCAAAGTTTGGACCCTACGTTTCGGGCATAAATTTCATTCAAATCTCACACCAAAGAGCGAAGGTCACAATGGAAGAACGGGAGTACTGCATAACTTAAGAAGAAAAATCTTCTCGTCTCTTCACTCAAAAACCATAGAAGAGTAAAGTGCCATTTCCGGTTATCTGATTTACACCAAAATCTAATGGCTTTTTTCCATATTAGAATAAGGTAGAAATACAAGGTATCAAAAAATTTTGAGTGATAGTATTTGAGTTAGAGCGTAAACAGGAACCACACACACTCATACACACAGACATCATCGTGAAAATGTTAATATTAGATTCTAGGGACCTTAAAACGTGGTCATTTACCAAAATCTCGATATGCATTTTTTAGCACGATCCCTATACATCTCTTACCAAGGGTAGCGGGAGGTAAAAAAAATAAGATAAAAATTATTTTGATATTAAAACATTTTACTTGTCATTTTTAAAGTATGCTTTTGTTAGAAATATTCGTTTTCCGGGAATGCACTGTGTCATATTTTGAGTCAAAGATCAACGTTTCGCCCGCAGTCATATGGGGCATCTTCAAGAGCAAGGGGGATAGTACTGTCTTAAACAAGGTTACCCAACGGGTCAACCACGCAAGAGGACGAGTTTAAGCAACAAGAGGGGGAGACTTAGTTTACAAGGTTACCCGACATGTAAACCACGCTAGAGGCCAAATAAACTAAGTGCCCTTGTTCCTGAAGATGCCCCATACGACTGCGGGCGAAGCGTTGAGCTCTGACTCAAAATATGACACAGTCCATTCCCGGAAAACGAATATTTCTCATGACTCAGACTGTGGAAGCCTACGCAATTATTATGCTTTTGTTTTTATTTACTTACCGTCTGGCCTCCTACGGTAACTGATTCACATCACTTACAGATCACTAAATGAAACCTCTACTGCTTTTGAAATACTATCGGTAAACATTAAAAAACCGATCGTGCGAAAAAAAGAATATGTCGGAAATGGTTGTTTTGACATAAATTGACACTCCATTTTCTTTTGGCAATAATTTACACAAATTTGTAAATTCAAAGATTATACCATTTTTATTATATTTAAGTTTTACAAACTTCTTACAAATAATTTAATGGGGGGTGATTCGTTTCTACTAATATTCATATAACCTTTTCGTATACATTGATGGAGGTGAAAATGATGAAATGATACACAAATATCCAAGATCCTGGTGGGAATCGAACCCACAACTCAATCCATACGACCACTCAATATGTTGAACAAATAGTTTTTCAAGGCACTCTAATCCTAGAAACCAAAAACGCTATGAACTATATAAAGTAAACCAGGAGGTAAGTGTGGTTGTTTTTGGTAGCCCGCGAGGTGACAACTGGTAAAAAAGCGCACGATACGAATTTGTCATCATCACTACCGATGTGTGTACAAAAAGATTGGCTATTTAGCAATGGATAAATGCCGTGATGATACAAATATATTTATTTATTTATCGCCATTATTGTAAAAGTTGCCACGCCACAAATATTGGCACAATGCGTGATGATAAATTCATCCCCTAGAGTGACAATTTCAATGTCACGATTCCGTGAATTCTTTTGGGAATTTTCCACATAAAAAATTCAATTGGTCGACCTATTTTGCAGAACCTCGCTGTATAAAAAATACACAATAAACTTATAAATATTTCGTGATAGAAATAATAAATAAAATTTAAAACTTACAAGAAATATCTGACGTTTAATTAGCGTTATTAATGGTATGCCGCAAGGGTCGCATTTGGAACCCTTTATTGTTTTAAAAAATTCAAACACAAAACAATAATATTTTTTACATATAGACAAATCTAATGTTAATTATAGACGTTGAAATTGTAGTCTGATACTTGGCAGTTGAAGAACAAGTAATAAATGATTAAGTAGGTTTCGCTACAAAGCTGTCACTTCATGGAACAAGGTATTACATTTGCGGTAACATACTCAGTAATATTACATTGGAACTGTTTCTTGTCACTTCTTTACATTCTGCGAGAGAATAAATAACGGACGTCTCATATCAGATAGAAACCCCGAGAAAAATAACAAAATGATATTTTTATCTGTACATTCAGACAACGATATCGTAAAATAAAATTGTGGCCCCGAATGAGAGCCTTATGGTACGCCAAATTGGGCCTGAAATTAGCCCCAGTTCCAAGCTTTGTTTTCTCGAATCCAAACCAAATTAAACTATTATTCACGAAAGATGACTATTCAAGGTCATTTGTGAGCCGTCTGATATAATATTATTTGCAGATAACTTCATTACATTTCGTATGTATAGGCGTGCAATATGAAATATTTATGGACACATTTTAACTGAAAAACTAAGAGTAATTCATTTGAAAATTATGTTTCTTTCTAAATAATGTCTTTCTGAAAGATTTATGTTCTTCACTTATGTTTTTGCAAAATACAAAAACGTAGATTTAACTTATAAACCAAGAAATAATAATTTGATTCAAACGGCAACGCCACTGGCATTAAAATTAGCACAGAGGGCAGTGTAGTAGATAATTAGGTATCTGTAATTCTACGACATTCGTCATTATTATTTATAGTGTGGTAGAAAGTAATGCCACTAGTTACGTGTATCTCTCGTGCCACATAAATTAAATAGACATACGTCATATAATCTTTCTCTTTCTAATACAAAATGTTGCTAAGCTACTGCTGTAAAGTGATGTGTATTCTTTCTTCGAACAAATGACCTTGAATAGTCATCTTTCCTGAATAATAGTATACTTGACTTTGTCGCTGCTAAAATGGGTGATAATATAGTGTATTATTCCATAGTTAATATTATGGTGAAGGTAGTGACTAAAGTTGCTTCCAATTTGTAATTTCGAAATTCGCTCGCACTTCATCGCGACCACAGTCGATAAACAGCGATCAATCAACAAGTCCTGAGTCCTGGCGTTCATCCTGCGTCCTCTCTCGTCCTTCTCATCGTCCTGAGGATCTCGTTAGTCTCCGGAAGGTCACATCTGCATCCGCAGTGTTGCCAGACATGTCAATTCCGACAGAATTTCAATTTCGGAGCCTTCCGTTTGACGATTTGCTTTATTTTCTAATTATCAAGTCATTTAATAGGGATTACCTCCATGTGCCGCTTTGTGTAAATAAGAGGATTAATTTTTTGATTCGCGAATATGTAGAAGATTTGTAATGTTTTTATTCTAATTAAAAATCTGCTTTTAGAAGTAACATCATCATTATTTAAAATGTAGTTTGATGGTAAGTATTTGGCTCTCTCTCTCTCTTCCTTTTTTCCATTTAGGGAGAAATTAAGCGCCACTCTCCTCTCCCTGCTCCCGACAGCTTGTCACAACAACCGACGCGTTATCATTCTTAACATGTTTTACAGTTCATAGGACAGGGGCACAGCCAGCTCTCTCGCTCGGCGGAAACTGAAGGGTTATACCCGGTCACCATTGAAGGCAATGAATGCCCATACAAATTTCCTGTCCTTATGGACGGAAGACATTAAAATTTCAAATCATTTTTCCTGGCACGCAGAAGAGGGTGATATTTGACGTATTGAAGGGGAGGTTTAAAAAGGTTTTTCAAATGCCAGCATGCTCAAAAGGCGAATTATTTTATCGCCCAGGACGTTATTAAAATAAATGGAATATAGTTGTATAAGATAAAATACTTTCGGTTTACGCGCAATATTACATGCAATTTTGAAAATAGGTTTATAGATTAATTTGAAAACAGTTTTGGTGCATGAGCACTTTGTTGATATAAGTGCCAGACCCTGTTCTTTCCAAATATTTCGTTTTGCCATTATTCCAATTATTATTTTTACTTCGTACCACTACGCACTAAAACCACAACTCAGTTTAATAGTACCTTAGTAACACAAAGCGATAGAAACTGAATTTTTAGTGTTTACATAAGTCGTTTTAAAGCTAGTTTTCAAATCAAACCATGAATTTTAGTTTTAATTTGAGATAACCCAAAACCGTTTTGACACTGTATACATGCCGCTATCAAAACTAAAAACATTTTGACGATTTCAAAACTGCATGTAAACTCAGTGTATGATGAGCCATATGCTTTTGTCTTGCGCCTTGCGTCCAAAGGGACCGCAGTCTGATCCCAACTTCACTTATGACGTCTCATTTGTTGTTTATGACTAGTGATGCACGCGAGGCGAGACGAGACGAGAAATATAAAATATCGATCTCATCTCGGTTTCAGATCTGTAATATCGATCTTGCTCTCGTTCTCGCACATTTTTTTTGGTCTTATCTCGTTCTCGCACGAGAGTCTCGCTATAAAAATAAGCGCTTGCGCACTATGTATTTACGTAACTGTTTAACTACAAAAGACAAGTTCGCACCAATAGCACCGTCTACCATGTATTTGCAGTCATAAGAAAGAGACGGAACACTAAACTCTGGCCACCAAATTTTTTTCAATGCGAACACAATGTTTAAGTTGGTAAATATTTTAATTTGCCTTTAAAATATCCAATTTATCAAGAAATTGTGACCCTAAAACATTTCATTCTGAACATCTGTTAACACATTCTGTCATCAGTAAAACGAATTACACATTAAATAACTATTTTTTGTAACTAAAAGTACCTACACTTCAGTAAGATTAAGTCATAAAAAACCGCTACACTGGTAACCCGCCGGCAACCAATCACTCCGCTTCTCTCCCTGTTGGCTCCCATCGACGTTCAATATAACATCCTTTACTTTTCAGGGGCAACAAGTGTTTTATTAACCGTGGTTTTAATTGGGGTGAAATAGGGGCTGAAATACTAATCGACTCTAGATAGACTAAAAAAATATGGTGAATTCATATAATTTTCACATTTACGTGTTCTATGCATGAATTAGCGTTGACTCCATTCCTTGTACGGTGCATTTTTCAATGAATTAATGAATCAAAGCTATAAAGTTACAAATACTTTCTATTGCGAGACTCTCGCGAGCTTCTCGCAGTTGTTATATCGATCTCGCCTCGAATTTTAAACTGCAATCTCGCTCTCGTTCTCGTCTCGCATAATGCAACGAGACGAAGCGAGATGCAAGAGTACTCTCGCCTCGCCGTGCATCACTATTTGTGACAACCGAATTAGATACTTAAGTGAGCTAGTCAGACTGTAAAACATCGCTAACTCAACAAAAGTTTAACAATATGACCCACCTATCTAGCCATGTACTCGTACGTATCCTATGCCAATTTAGCGCTTTGCGCTGAATAACGTTAGCGTTAATAGAAAGTTACTTCAGCTTAGCTGGCGGCTGAGAACTGAATGAGTATTGTATCAGTAAATAACCTACCGGGCGTCACCACAACGGCTTTTAAAGCTGTCGTGGAGAGAGCATCATATGACTCACTTCAAAAATATTTTAAACATTGCAATCAGGAATTTATTTACTGCTTGTGATTAACAATCGCGTGATCTTTACGGCGTCCCTTAGCGATTGATGCATTAACGATCGCATTCGCTCGCATTCCTAGCTCTAGATCCGCGCCTATGTGATTGTCCGACGTCAGCAATTACGCGTAATGGTAGTACGCACCGCGTGCGATTATTAATATTAATCGCAGCGCATGTAATGTCGCCGTGAGCAGCTCATTGGACACTAATTGTTAATCACGGGTCCGCATTACAATAAAACCCTCGTTTGTGGCCCCTCTAATTACGCCCCCGCCCGGAAAAAACCGCCGGCCACCTCGCCATACACCTGTGCGTAATTATTCATTCGAAAATAATTGAATGTGTTCGGACCCGCCGGAAATTACAACAGAGATGCTGGAGGATAAATAGAATTGCACATGGGAACAATTCTCTTTGTTGGATCGTTCACTAAAGAATTATTAAATATACCAATCATTTTCGAAATTTATGATGAAAAATCTCAATGTGCTAAGCTTGATTTGGGCTTGGAAATCAAGCGTTCCAAATTTATGTTTCCAAGAAATTAGTTAAACTTGTGTGTCTTCACCTTTGTAAATTCTGTACATTAATTCCCGTACCCCCGATAGCATGAGCTAAAATCGCATACTAGCAAAGCGTCAAAATGTGCCTGGAATTATCTAATAATATTTTAATGGAAACAGGTATAACATTTTATTAATTTTATTAAGTGAGTGCCCGTGAGGTGACGCCTGGTAAGCGCCCGCACGGTGCAAATATTTCATCATTACCGCATCTGTGTACAAAGCAGATTGGCACACCCAGCAATGGGTAATAAGCCGTGATAATATATTTTTTTTATATTATATTTTTATTAATTTCCTTAAAAGTAGGTATATCCTCCCGCATTTACGCATTTGTTCCACTTCGCATGCAATTGTTCAAAACACTCCTGGAAATCATTTTCTGAAAATGCGTCAGCTGTCTCCTTGAATTTTCCATCATCTCTGCTGGATTAGTAAAACATTGTCCCTTCAATGTCATTTTTACCTCCCGCTACCTCTGGCAAGGGAGGTATAGGGATCGTGCTAAAAATCGCATATCGAGATTTTGGTAAATGGCCACGGTTTAAGGTCCCTAGAATCCAATTTTAACATTTTCACGATGATATGTGTGTGTGTGTGTGTGTGTGTGTGTGTGTGTGTGTGTGTGTGTGTGTATGTGTAAGTGTGTGTGTGTAAGTGTGTGTGTGTGTGTGTGTGTGTGTGTGTGTTATAAGCATCACAAACGTTAAAGAATTACCGATCTCAGACAAAATTGAGGACTGAGCGAAGCGAACATTGTTTTTAAACGGTAAACTATCTTTACCGTTCTTATTACTTATATACTATAATTTGAGTTTAGCAGAAGCGTTAAGACCAACGCGCGAAGCGAAGCGCGGCGAAGTGAAGTTTTGTCAATCAATGTATTATTATGTGTATATGCGCACTTTGGAGCAGCGAAGAGCAGAGCAACGAGGCGACTATTCACATAAGAATACATTGAATGAAAGCGTCGCTCAAGTGCGAGGCGGCATTTAAGGTATTGGATGTCGATAAAACCATTTGTGACGTTTACGGATTTATTCAGACGTGGAATTAAAAAACTGGCATATCGTTAGGAGGCAACGCTACGAAATGCATAAGCATTAACCTGGTATCAATGCGCGGCACAGAATAAATGTTTAAGAAAAAATATATCATCATCCTTTATCATCATCCCCATCCTCTTGCGAGTTAGCAGGCGATTTGCATGCGGGCATAAGTATGCCCTTCTCTAGTGCTCTAGCGTAGAGAATAATGAAATACAATGCCCCGGATTAAACATTCAAAGTGTGTCGGGCGCCAATGCACGCCATGTTAAGAGGGGCGTTAATGAATCCTTCCTGTAGCGGATTACGTGTAGTAAGGGACAGATGGTTGCGGTGATGATAACGGCGAGATAGGCAAGGAATTATGCCGCCCACCACATGCCCGATAAGAATCGACCAGCGGTGTGTACATTTACAAGTTGTAATAAGAGATACGACATCTTCACAGCACAAATTAGAATAATTACAGAGATTTGTCACTGTGGATTCATCGACTTGTATTTGAGGAGCAACTTCCAAAATGCTATTATGTTCTTTATGTATACATTCATCATTTTGCAATGTCATAGATATTCCAAATAAATATAAATGATGGGGTCTCGTGGCCGCGTGCCTGAGTGTCTGGTCGCGAATTTAGGGAACCGGGTTCGATCTCGACCAACGCCAAAATTTTTGAATATTAAATATGGCATAAAATTGACCCCAGCAATGAGTGCCCGTGAGGTGGCGCCTGGTAAACGCCCGCACGGTACAAATATGCCATCATCATTACCGACATCTGCGTACAAAACAGATTGGCACACCCAGCAATGGGTAATATGCCGTGATGATATATTTATATTTATTTTATTTATAGATATTCCAAGTGCATGCTGTCTATTGTTAGAAAAATAAATAAAAACTATTGGACGGATGAAAGTATTTTTATCCACTGCGACTGACAAACGTATAGCGTTTTGTATTCCAGCGGTAGACATAATTTAATGCAATCGGCTCTAGGAAAGTAACTGTTTTGTGGACGTTAATAGTGATGGGTTGTTCGTTCAATTTTAGTGAGTCAGTTCATTTTTCTCCGCTCACTAATGTGAGTCGTTCACTTGAACGACTTTTTTCAAACCCACAAGCGCTCTTCATGTGTGCTGTGACCTTAGACTCAGAACAGAGGGGTAACAGGACATGCCATGTATTTGGCCGTAAGACGAATTTCCAAATCATCCTAGCGATTTTTGACCTTCGTCAGAATCAGCTGCAAAAGGCTAGTCGGCCAGACGTGTGCAGCCGAACGAATAAGTTTCCAATGACAACAAGCGTCACCCACCGTTTTAACCTATCCGTTATTTACATTACGTTTTTCTTTATCAATATTCCTTCGTATTTATTTTAGTTTTATAAAACAAAATCAAGATAATTTCTAGTTATGGATAATCAAGTATTTATTTAGATTTGACCAACTGTAACCTAACAGTATTTAACTGGTTGACTAGCCTTTTGCGGCTGATTCTGACATTGCAATAAGTTCAAAATCGCTCAGATGATTTGGAAACATAAATAAATAAATAAATTTATCATCACGGCTTATTACCCATTGCTGAGTATGCCAATCTGCTTTGTACACAGATATCGGTAATGATGAAATATTTGCACCGTGCGGGCGCTTACCAGGCGTCACCTCTCAGGCACTCATTGCTGGCGTGGAGAGTGCACCACAGGGGTCAATTTTGTGCCATTTAATTGAAAATATTTGGCGTCTGTCGGGATTGAACCCGGTTCCCCAGATTCGCAACCTGACGCTGACACTCAGGCACACGGCCACGAGACCTCATATTTGGAACCATATGAGTTATTATGCCTTGTCTCCCCTATATTCCTGGTGTAAGGCTGTGACTGCTGTGTGCGCGAGTGTCGTATGTTTTGAACGACTCGTAGCGTAGAGCATACCATTAGCTTAGATCTATTCCCTGCTCCGTACTGTATTTCGTGCAGCTGTGCTACTGTGTTATTTACTGAACGGTGGGTCATCTGTGTTAGTGTGCTGTTTAATGAACGATGAGCGATTTAAAGAGCAAAGCTCGTGAATGATGGCACTGAGTGGGAACGAACGCAGAGATAGTGTGAACTAGTAAGTCATGTGCCGTACTGTGGGAACTAAAGAGCAGTTCGTTCATGAACGACACATCACTATACGATAGTCTTGTACTTATTATTATACTTAAATTTATAATTTAAAGAATTCTTAGTATAGTAATAGATTTCAATAATACTTCTTTTAAAAATGCAGGTTGAAATGAGAAGTGTGTTCGTCTAATGTTGAATTTTTTAAAATGTTACTAGTTCTAGTACAGGAACAATTTATTTGAATTTTCGTTTTAAATATAGTAGACAGGGGGAACCATTCCTCTTAAGCATGTATACTAAATTCTAGGTCAAAGCTCAGATCTTTTTTAATATGTATGTAAATAAACTACTAAGTACTTCTCCACAAATTCGAATTTATTCCAAGTGTCGGGAATTTGAAACGCATATGCAATATAAGTTTAAAGGTAATATAAATCCCCATTTAAACCGATTAAATTTTAAATAATAAATTAGACACCAGATGAGTGGCTGTTGGATTTATATGCACGAACCAGAAACTCAAAAACATAAATTCATATCCCGCATGATCTTATTGATCGTACCCTTCCATTCCATTTTTCTCTTAGACGTTAAAATATTCATCATCTAGTAAAAACTACCGTGCATTTATTGATAGAAGTCTAAGAAAGTTTAAGAAATAGAACAGGAAAAAATAAATTGAATTTTACATGTCTTCCCCGAAGCGTTATACATGTTGTTATAGCCTTCGTGTTTCTTAAATGTAATTGAAATAAATATCATCTTTCTATACCGTCAACAATGGAAGGAATGTATTCAATACCATGGAAAGAAATATTCAAAAGCATGTTCTTCAAGCATAAATCAACGAGAATTCAGGAAACTACTACATATATAATATAAAACTTTATTAACTATAAATTCTATTCCGGAATGGAAAAATAAAGTCACATGTTACAGTGCAACAAACAAGTTTAAATTAAATTTATTTATTATTTTATTTCAAAGTTTTCATAGTGCAGACAAGTTTGCTTTTAAATAATATTTTATGAAAATAATATAGCACGAGAGAAAAATGCATGAAACATAAAATAGAAGTCACTTCTAAGGTAAACTATCTTTTCCACGACCGGTAGGTGGAAAACTTTATTTTTTCAATAATAAATAATTTAAAATTTTACTACTTTGCTGTTGATAAAGATAATGTTAAGCTATGAGCCCAATTTTGATTCTTTACAAAAATTTATCCTTAAAAATAATTTGTTCTTGTCTCAAAGTTCAAAAATCTAAAAAAGCACCAAACGATCATATTTCAGCTCAAAAAAAATAATTGCGATTTTCATACATATTTATTCTCCTCGCCATGTATATTCCAAATTTTGAAACCGCAGGTCGATATCACTTTTCGTTTCCGAAATATTCGTCCACAAAATTTTGCTCAAATATGCCCATTTTTGGGCCATATCCCAAAAATGTTCATTTATACAACCCTGCCGATATCACCATTGGATTCTACGAGCAAAATTACATAAGCATACCAATTTTCGTAATTTTTGAACAACTATTACAACCTCCAGAAGGAAAAGTCTAAAAATGGTCAAAAATCGCAAAAAATCTAAGGTGTAACCCTTGCAATTTTTTTAGTTTTTGACAATTTTAAGGAATGTTTAATAATAAATGTATCCGTTGGAATATTTTGATGAAAATTGGTATACTTATGTATTTTGGTACGAGGAATTTACTGGTGAGGTCGTTGAAGGTGTACAGCACACCCATTTTTGGGTATGAGGGTTGTGTGGTTAGAAAAAGGGTCGAAATTTTTAAAAAATTAAAAATTCTGAAAATTTGTATTCCATTAGTTTGAAGAGTGTAGATTTAAGATTTTAAAACCGCAGGTCGATATCTCTTTTCGTGTCCGAGATATTCGTCCTCAAAACTTTGCTCAAAAATGCTCATTTTTGGGTCATATCCCAAAAATGGTCAATTATACACCGCTGGCGATATGGCCATTAGATTCTACGAGCAAAATTACATAAGCATACCAATTTTCATAATTTTTGAACAACTATTACAACCTCCAGAAGGAAAAGTCTAAAAATGGTCAAAAATCGCAAAAAATCTAAGGTGTACCCCTTGCAATTTTTTTAGTTTTTGACAATTTTAAGGAATGTTTAATAATAAATGTATCCGTTGGAATATTTTGATGAAAATTGGTATACTTATGTATTTTGGTACGAGGAATTTACTGGTGAGGTCGTTGAAGGTGTACAGCACACCCATTTTTGGGTATGAGGGTTGTGTGGTTTGAAAAAGGGTCGAAATTTTTAAAAAATTAAAAATTCTGAAAATTTGTATTTCATTAGTTTGAAGAGTGTAGATTTAAGATTTTAAAACCACAGGTCGATATCTCTTTTCGTGTCTGAGATATTCGTCCACAAAATTTTGCTCAAAAATGCCCATTTTTGGGTCATATCCCAAAAATGGTCAATTATATACATCGCTGGTGATATGACCATTAGATTCTACGAGCAAAATTACATAAGTATACCAATTTTCATAATTTTTGTACAACTATTACAATCTCTAAAAGGAAAAGTCTGAAAATGGCCAAAAATCGCAAAAAATCTAAGGTGTACCCCTTGCGAGTTTTTCAGTTTTTGACGATTTTAAAGAATGTTTAATAATAAATGTATCCGTTGGAATATTTTGATGAAAATTGGTGTACTTATGTTTTTTGGTACGAGGAATTTGCTGGTGAGGTCGTTGAAGGCGTACCGCGCACCCATTTTTGGGTATGAGGGTGGAGCTCTTTAAAAAAGATCGAAATTTTAAAAAAATCTAAAAATCTGAAAATTTCTTTTCGATCTGGCATAACTTGACCGGTCTCATGCGTCCTTGCGATGGCTCTCAATATAACTTTATGATCCACAAGATTTCTATTCGGAAAACGTTCCGAATAGACTCGTGCTGCCTCTCTGGCGTTACGTCCACATTCTCCGAAAATTATAATCATTTCTAAGTAATCAGCGGCTGAATACATGGTAAGACTTTGCCTTTTTTATTCACCTTGTCAAATTTAATTTGACACTGATATTTTTCGAAAAGTACAGTCGCCCACACATTTTAAAGAAGATTTGATTTGTATAAAACCCTAGTGACGTAAAATTACGGCAAACACACGTTAAAGGTGTAGGTATCTGATTGGTCAATTTTAAGACGTCTTTTCTCGAATATCTTTTAATCTAGATTTTTTTCTTCGAAATTACACATCCGATTGCAGTCTCTTGTTTCCTCATTCGCTCTGGGCCGCGAGTTATGAGACAGCCTGTATATTAATGATGAGACGTTGATGAAAAATAATATTTTTGATTAAGAAAGATATCTTCTTTGTATTTTAAATCAATGTTCCTTGTGTTGTTGACAATCTTGCGACTCCGTTTCTGTCCAGGAAAACATCTTTGTAACATTCGGACCTGTGGGATTATAGTGATTGTATCCATTCTGTAATATGTCACAAGTTAGCAGTATTTACAACCGTTACGAAGAGACTTTTTTCCTTCTTCTTCTTTTCGTTCACGGTTAGTTTCCTCGGGGCAGACACAATCATTAACGCGACGTCGCAGCATGCGATTTTACGATCATTTTTATGACAAATCTACCCCATTTACCTAACAAGCCGCAGAGAACGATGCTGGTCACACGGATGTAATTTGCGCTGAATTTTAACTGAATTATTATTGCTAGAAGAAAAAGAGTCGTGTTGAACTGACCAAAGATTCATTTAAAATTGTAATGGTAGTGTGAAAGAAATATATTCTTTCGCTAGCAGATTTTACATTAGCAAACCAAGTTGGTTTTCTTTGCGACTATTTTCAACAAGGTAGAATGCTTCACATTAAAATAATACTTACATTTGTTATATTTTTCGTAGTCAACATAAAGAAAATAATAAAAATAATGTTTTTTAATTCAAATATATACCGAGTGTTTTTTTTGTCAAGGTGCACATACGAGATTAACATTGGAAATCAGTTCTTTGCAGACTGTTGCCCCCCGTTTTAACTTAAAACGATAATGCGGTCTCAATAGAAAGATACAAATTTTCTGCATCAAATGACACCAAGGAACATTTAATATTTTGGGCCCATACATTAATTCAATTTCGTATTAATAGCAATAGCCATAGCATTTGAAAAAAAAATATTTGACATTTTGTTAAAATCTATAACTTGTTTTAAAAAAATTGCTTCTAATGTCGTAAAAAAACATTAAAAAGAAAATATCCCAAAAAAATATGTTGTGGCCAGCACATTTCCTTCCGTCAGTTCTATATATTTTATACAAATTGCATACAAACAGTTTCTTACGAAAGATTCTATATTTCTAGTACATTACCTTCCCCCAGTTCTATGTATTTTGTACAAATTCCATACAGAAAGTTTCTTAGAATTGAATCTATATTAGCAGTAAAATTAAAACACAAACATACTATGTCAATCGCACTTGACATTGACATCTGCCTGTCAGGATTTTTTAAAATCATATTAGTTGCTTTCAGTATTATTGCATAGCTGACTGCTTTCTGAAATTTAATTTTTTAACTCTATATCCATTGAATATGAAGTATAAAATGTAATAAAATAGTACAGAGAATAAATATTCTTTAAGAATTATAATAACAATAAATGTAAAAAATGTTATTTATCATTGTTTTTTCAAGAACAACTTTTAAATTATTCAAATGAGGGTACTTCCGGTTGACCAATTATAACCAAAATCTAATCAGCACTTCATATGGATGTAACGATTAGAAATACGAAAGAATTATAATTTTTGGAATTGCAGTATTAGAGCAAACTTTTGTCACACACACACACACACACACACACACACACACACACACACACACACACACACACACACACATATATATATATATATATATATATATATATATATATATATATATATATATATATATATATATATACAGATATCATCGTAAAATAGTAAAATCGTATTATAGGGACCCTTAAACGAGCTTATTGATTCAAAACTCACCACCAAATTTTTTGACCAAAGACAATACTTTCCTTACCTAAAGGTGACGGAAGGTAATAAAAATGATCATTTATTTGGTGATGATAAAAAATAGAAGCTTTCCTTTTCATGTGCTATATTTGTTTAAACTTAGTCCACACAAACAGACGTGACAAACTATGAACTCTAAGATCAACGTTACAGATTTTGTTTTAGTTTTCGTGTTTGTATATTTATAAAGTAAAATTAGTATTGATTAAAATTATTTAATTTGAAGGCAAAACAGAGTGAAAATTTAATTGTTGAATAAACATATTTATTATTCATAATGTTTGATTACACTATTATCTCCTATATCTATTAAATTTTCACAACAATGAATTAAAATCGATCACCCAGTTTTCTGTAGATAAATTACTGATAGTGCAACAATGGAACTAATATTAGAAACAAACAAAAAAAATATAAAAGAATGAAATGAGGTTAATTTAAAAGTTATTATCCTCATTTCCAATCAGTTTACCGTAAAAACCAACAAATTATATGATGATAATGCTTTGATGTTGATTTTTGCAAAATTTTATTTGTTCTTTGAAAAACAAAACCAACCGCTCTAATTGTTTTTGTAAACAGCAAAAAAACAAACATTACGCAAAAATACAAATATCATAAACAAAAATACCTTTAAAGATATAATCTTAAAAATACCTTTCATTTCACAAAATCATTTTTCATGACAGTCGAATTTAAGATTGGTGAAAATATATACCTGAACAAACGCATGATATGACAAACATTGAGAAATGAAAATGATCTGAACTGAAAACGAAAAGATAAGTATGAAACGCAAAATCCCCTGGTTTATATTTCAGTGATTTCACTTTGTTTTACGCATACCATCACGGCTTATTACACTATTATTCACGAAAGATGACTATCCAAGGTCATTCTTTCGAAGAAAGAATACACATCACTTTACAGCAGTAGCTTAGCAACATTTTGTATTAGAAAGAGAAAGATTATTTGACCTATGCCTATTTATTTTATGTGATGTGACAGATATACGTAAATAGTGGCATTACTTTCTAACACACTATAAATAATAATAACATGTCGTAGAATTACAGATACCTAATTATCTACTGCACTGCCCTCTGTGCTAATATTTACCCAGTGGCGTTGACGTTTAAATCAAATTATTAATCCTTGGTTTATAAGTTAAGTCTATGTTTTCGTATTTTGCCAAAACATAAGTAAAAATCTGATGTGGCCAGCACATTACCTTCCGTCAGTGATATGAGGCATTTACGAAAATTCTACCTGTGAACTGTTACCGGTAAATAGCTTTTTATCAAGTTGTAGCTATCGGAATCGATATTTTAAGAATTTTCGTAAATGCGTATGTATTTTTTATAAAATCCATACAGAAAGTTCCTAGCAAAAGATTCTAAATTTCTTGTATGTACATTACCTTTCGACAGTTGTATGTATTTTATACAAATACGAATACGAAAGAATTATAATTTTTGGAATTGCAGTATTACAGTTATGGTAGACGAAAACTTTGTTACACACACACCACACACACACACATACACACACACACACACACACACACACACACACACACACACACACACATACACACATACACATACATACATACATACATACATACATACATACATACATCATCGTAAAAAGAGTAAAATCGTATTCTAGGGACCATGAAACGTGCTTATTCATTAAAAACTTACCACCAAATTTTTTGACCAAAGACAATACCTTCCTGACCTAAAGGTGACGGAAGGTAAAAATATAAATATTTCAGAAAGGCATTATTTAGAAAGAAACATAATTTTCAAATTAATTAAAATGTGTCCTTACATATTTCATGTTGCATGCCTATTCACGTGAAACACAATGAAATTACCTGCAAGTAATATTATATCAGACGGCTCACAAATGACCTTGAATAGTCATCTTTCGTGAATAATAGTTTACACATTTTTGGGTGTGTCTATTTTTAATAAAAATGATGGTAACGTAATCCTGTTCATTACAATAAAAAAGAAGATGATAATGCTTTTACTAATTCGCTACTGCATGCTAATGCATTAAACTTTAGTAAATTCTGAGCGGTGGTTCAAATTTCTGTAATATTGCGTGAAATCATGCATCCACCAATCAGTTTACTGTGCATACATTAGCCCTTGGCAATGCATTGGCCAACAAAGCTAGAGACCGTGATTTGACATTTGGTAAACACATTATAGATGCAAAATGACCCGAAAACAATCAGGTCACTAGAGTGTTATGTTGGGAAATACCAACAGCACTATAACCAATAGAGAATAATAATTCAAATACTTTCTTATTAGTATTTTGCTTTAATCGAAAGTATAAGAAAAAATATTTTACACGTATTGTTTTTATTTGTTTCATAATAGTCTTCATACATGTGATTTTTTGAAAATATAATATTTATTTCCGCTTCCCCTTTCGCCTGATGACGTTCGTAATATACTAATCAATGAAAGTGTGGCTTACATTTGCCGCCGACAGAATTTAAACGAGTGATAGCTGTCAGCTATTTGTTCTATCCATATTACTGATTTGTATATTTTGTAAAAAGTCAAACATGGTTGTAGAAATGCGTTTTGTGCTAGTCTGTCCAAATAACAGTGGCTCAAAACGAAAAAAGAAATAGTTGTGTCAAGTAAACACAAAACCATTTACAAAATTAAATTTTCATTGTATGAGGATAATGTTGATGTAAACATAAAAATTATTATAATTATAAATAAATAATAAATATAAATATATCATCACGGCATATTACCCATTGCTGGGTGTGCTAATCTGCTTTGTTCGCAGATATCGGTAATGATGATGACATATTTGTACCGTGCGGGCGTTTACCAAGCGTCACCTCACGGGCACTCATTACTGGCGAGTGCATCACAGGGGTCAATTTTGTAAAATTTGAAATGTTTGGCGTCGGTCAAGATCGAACCCGGTTCCCCAGATTCGCGACTAGACACTCAGGCACGCGGCTTATAATTATAAAAATATATTTATTAAATTTTGTCTTTCCAGTTCTGTCATTGGCTAGTATCTTTCGGACGTCACAGGTAATTACTATTAACATACCTAGGAATGCTATGTATATCATAACTGCCGCAGATGTCTACGAGCTCGGATTTTAAGACTTCTAAGGCTTGTTATGATTCATAACATCCATGATTTATTCAATATCTTATTGGTTTCAGAAAATGAAGACATTATTGATAAATATTATTTTTTTGAAATTTTCTCATTAATGCTACTTTCAGAATGCTATGGTTAACAGAACAATTATTTTGACATATGTCAATATGACAAATATTCAAATTATGTGCTTTATTCCTCATGTTTATTACTTTAGAATAAAGTAGACCTTATTTAGAACGATACGCTAACGTTATCTGTATGTATTAATGAAGGGCATTACATTTTCATTTTATTTTATTTTATTTTCATTTTGTAGACCGTTGTTGAAAAATCAGTATGGTAATAATATTACCGTATAGATATAATTATTACTTAGTTACCAGCCTACTTTTGTACATGAAAACAATGGAATAATTTCCTTAAATCGGTAAATTTGGCCCCAATTCAAAAAGTATACGTTCAAATTGTTCCTGCGCTTAATGTATATAGATATTTGAACATAAAATCATATTTAATAATAATGTAAATACTTCAAAAAATTAAGTAATTAGATTTTAAGGCCCATTCAGAATAAAAAAAAATAGCGGTAGTGTAAGAATTAGTGGCATCGGTAGTAAAAATTATTTCCGTCCACAATGAAATATTATTGAAATTATAGTTTCTAGTAATTTTTTATTATATATTACTAGGGTGCACGGTTGACAGTTATAGCTGTCATTTTATTTTTTTCGCGAAAAGCAACTGACATAGATGATGACTTATTAATTACACTTATCCACAAGCACTCCATTGTGTGAGATAAGCGAAGAGATTAATGGAATTTAAAATTATTTCAAAAAAAGTAAATGCGTGGGCACAAATTGCTTTTGAAATAAGCGAAAATGGTAAGTAAAGTTTATTAATAAGTCTGTTTATACAGCGCAATATCTGAGGCACACCACAAAATGATCCTTTTTCTATTGCTCATTTTATCTGATGAAATCAGAAATCAGATGTCAATATACGTCAAAACTGTTAAAAAAAATTAAGCGGTAGCATCGTAGCAACGTAGAAGTTTAGAGTTTGCAAACTCCTACCGCTGCCGTTGCCACTGCGCTACTACCAATTTTCTTAATTTTTGGATGTGAACGAATACATTTGCTATAACGCATTCAATCTTTTACCCAGGTCACTACCACTGCCACTAATTCTAACGCTACGTTAATTTTTTTGTTGTGAATAATACTTTAGAGTTTTATTGAAGCACGTATCACGTTTCGAGCAAATGTTCCCAGAGCACCCAATACTTTTCAACCCACCATTGCAATTTAAAAAACTTTTGAGTAACAAATTATTGTATCCATTGATATTTCGTTCAGATTTGGCTGCTCCTTCCAAATCTATGATTGATCCCTCGTATGTGCAAATGATTTTGTCGCGTTGGGGTGGTTTTTGAGCGGGGGTGTGTGCAACGTTTGTGGAGCTTTCGACAGATCGTTAGGGTTGATCGAGCGGGATGGCAGCGGCGGACAATCCAGCCACTTTGTCAGACACGGCCTCTAGGTTTATCTGCACCATTAGTTAAACACAAGCTACCTACAGACAACTCTGAGCTGCCTATTCCTTCTACTTTACACCTGAACGTGAAGAATAAGTCCTTATATAGCGCTTAGTCACAGCAGAACTACTCAAAAACGGTGGACCTACTTTAAAGCTACATCGAAACCCGGACTTCCTAGTGAAGTTGATACTGATTTTAATGGTGGGAAAACAGAACAAGTTTAAATTTTCAATAACAAATAAAGAAATTGATAAGCACTCAATAAAGATAGCGGGAGGTTTGGTGTTGGTCATATCAGATTTTTACATAAGTAAACCAAATTTTCAATTATTCCAACAAATGATACAATTATTATTAAAGAAAGTTTGAATAATGAAATAACTAAATAAAAAGCAATAAACATACATTGAGTGTTAGTGAAGTTTCTGGGTTGGATACTTTTCTACCATACAGGGTTGAATTTTCCAGACTTTTTACTATAAATATGCAAAGTTTCAGCCAAAAAATAAAACAGGTTGCTAGGTTTTAAAAATACTACTAGTGAGTTACAAAATTTGTTTGACTTACTGTAATTTTGACACTTTAGAGTTGACTTTTCACTGTCAACAAATTTAGGTTAGCGAAGGTGTCATCCGAGATCATCATTTATATCGTACAGTGCAACGTGTTGTAGCAGCTGTGTAAAATGTGTTAAACGAAAATATTGTCATTTGAATTCTTTGAGATTAAAACAAATTTAATTTGACACTGACATTTTTGAAAACTACAGTTGCCCACACATTTTAAAGAAGATTTGGTTTGTATAATTACGGCAAACACACATTAAAGGTGTAGGTCTCTGATTGGTCAATTTTAAGACGTCTTTTCTCGAATATCTTTTAAGCTAGATTTTTTTTTTTTCGAAATTACACATCCGAGTGCAGTCTCGTGTTTCCTCATTCGCTCTGGGGCGCGAGTTGTGAGACAGCCTGTATATATATTTAAATTAATAAAAATTAAATAGCGGAGGTTTGGTGTTGACCTCATCAGGTTTTTTTCATTCAAACATAAATAGCTTATAATAATGTTGATGATGATAAAGCTATTGCTGTTTCCTATGAATATTGGATGCAAATCTTTTAATTTCATTCTTGCTGTGTATTTGCGTATTGACTGATCCTCGTAGATCGTTCATGTGAATTGCCATGAATAGTTAAATACACGAGCAGTTTAACATAGTGAATACACAACGTATGAATTTGGATTGCATTATTCTGTGACAAATGAGCGCTTTAGCAAGCGTTTACTGTTGCAGAATGCATGGGGGTGCTCTTATTACCGTGGCTTTCATCTGTTTCATCTGATTATTATTAACCACGAACGCCAGTAACCGGAGATTAAACCATTCAATTTATACTAATGTCTGAACATTTGATTTTATATCTTGTTTGCTAGGAAAAAATCTGATGTGGTCAACACTATACCTCCCGCCATTTAATTTTTATTAATCTAAATATACAGGCTGTCTCACAACTCGCGCCCCAGAGCGAATGAGGAAACACGAGACTGCACTCGGATGTGTAATTTCGAAGAAAAAAAATCTAGCTTAAAAGTTATTCGAGAAAAGACGTCTTAAAATTTACCTATCAGAGACCTGCACCTTTAACGTGTGTTTGCCTTAATTTTACGTTACTAGGGTTTTATACAAATCAAATCTTCTTTAAAATGTGTGGGCGACTGTAGTTTTCGAAAAATGTCATTGTCAAATTAAATATGACAAGGTGAATAAAAACGGGCAAATTCTTACCATGTATTCAGCCGCTGATTACTAAGAAATGATTATAATTTTCGGAGAATGTGGACGTAACGCCAGAGAGGCAGCACTATTCGGAACGTTTTCCGGATAGAAATCTTGCGGATCATAAAGTGATATTGAGAGCCATTGCAAGGACGCATGAGACCGGTCAAGTTATGCCAGATCGAAAAGAAACTGGTGGTGCTCCCAGAATCGTTCGTACAGTTGAGAACGAAGAAGCTGTTTTAAATGTCTTTGAGGAAGATGGTACCAGAAGTATCAGAGAAGTTGCGGGTCAATTAGGTATTTCCAGGACTTAAACTGTTTATATTTCCGTTTATTTGATTTTTGTAAGATCATAGTTTATAGTTTTTAGATCTAGATCCAGATCAAGATCTGAATTCATAAAAGGATCTGATTCAGATCGTAAACCATATTAAATGTACTAGTAAAGTGTTTTAGATTAAATGATCTAGATCAATCACAATATTTGTTACATACATTTTATCTTTGTAACCATTTCCGGTTATCCGATTTACGCCAAAATCTAATGGCTAATTTCCATATTAGAATAAGGTAGAAAAACATGGTTTCAAAATTTTATGAATAATAATATTTGAGTTACAGAGTCAGAGGATACACACACACACACACACACACACACACACACACACACACACACACACATATATATATATATATATATATATATATATAAGCGCGCCCACACACACACACACACACACATCCACACATTGTGGAAATTTTAAATTGGATTCTAGGGACCTAAAAACATGGTCATTGACCAAAATTTCGATATGCCATTTTTAGCACGATCCCTATATCTCCCTTACCAAGGGTAGCGAGAGGTAATACAAAATGATACACATTGCTCTACTTAAAAATTGCAATTATATTATAATATAAATTTATGAATTCGACAATAAAATTACTGCACCATTAAGTTTTATATCTTGGAGGATATTATAAAAGTGTCACTGTATAATATTCCGCAATAAAATTTCAAATAAAATCCAAAGATTTTACAATACAGAGATAAAATTAAAATGTTTTTATTCCTAAATATTAAGTCACTGGCAAAGTACGCAAATTTCCTTTCAAGAAAGAGCGATAAAGAGTCTTCGAAGATGAAGTTTCAAGGGGAAAGTCAATAGCTCCCAGCATAATGTTCGCGATCGCAAATCACTGAATTCTTTAAAATTACTATTGACAATTTGTTGTTAAACATTTTCTTTTCACTTTGAAGTTGGTTTTTATAATGGTAAGTTTGTTGTTTGTTTTGATTTTCTTCCGTTGGAACAATGTAGAGACAACACAAGTCCCGTCGCAGTTGGCTTGTATGTTAATCTTATCTTGTGACATTTATATTCACAAGGATGTTAGCAGAATGTCTACCCTAGCTTCCCCTGGCTTGAATAGTATTATTCTATTATATAGGTGCATTTCTCAAACGCGGGACAACACCTTTATAACGGCAATAAAATAAAAATGAACATTATAATCATGTTTGCGTTTTGCATAATTGTTTTCTCTTATGAGTTTCCGTGATTACCAGGCGTCCTTCATTATCCTATTAGCTTTTCACTGAAACTTGGAGTAGGCTCTTTCGACCAGACACGGTCAACTTGGCTAGGGCGACTAGATGGTGTTCCAAAGTTGTGCATTAAGATTGTTAAGAAAATTTATCGGATCATAATGTTTTCATCAAATTATATGCATGATAAGCCACACAATTTTTAAGTTTTTGTCGCCCAGATAACGGTTGCTCATTCAACCATCGCCTACTTAACTATCGCCCAGTGTGACGGCCTGGGTTTGATTCCGACAGACATCAAATTTGAAATATCAACAGTTTCCAAATAGCATACCAGTAACCCTGGTTCTGCTTTCTCCACGGTAGCATTGGAGGCACGTGAATAAAAGCAGATTGGCACATCGAGCCGCAATGTTTTATTATTAACCCTAGAACCCCAACGCGATATTTATGTTACAATTATTGTTATCACATTTATCACTAGGAAACTAAAAACTTTGTTATTCATTTTTGATAATTTTATTTATAAGTAATAGTGATGCACGCGAGGCGAGACGAGACGAGAAATATAAAATATCGATCTCGTCTCGTTTTCGGATCTGCAATCTCGCTCTCGTTCTCGCACATTTTTTTGGGTCTCATCTCGTTCTCGCACGAGAGTCTCGTGAGAGTCTCGCTATAAAAATAAGCGCTTGCGCACTACGTATTTATGTAACTGTTTAACTACAAGAGATAAGTTCGCACCAATAGCACCGTCTTCCATGTATTTGCAATCGTATAACTATAACAAAGAGACGAAACACTAAATTCTGGTCACCAAATTATTTCAATACGAACATAATGTTTATGCATTTAAGGTCACCAGAAAATGTGATAAGTTAGTAAATAATTTAATTTACCTCTAAAATATCCAACTTATCATCAAATTGTGATCTCTAAACTATTTCAATACGAACATCTGTTAACACATTCTGTCATCAGTAAAACGAATTTAACATTAAAAAATTATTTTTTGTAACTAAAAGTACCTACACTTTTTCATTAAATATATGCCACTATTTAAGTAAGATTGTCATAAAAAATCGCTACACTGGTAATCCGTCGGCAACCAATCACTCCACAATAGTTTTATTAACCGTGGTTTTAACTGGGATCTTTATTTTTGCATTTCTTCGTTCTGGGAACGATACTAATTGAATCGACTCTAGATAGACTCAAAAAATATGGTGAATTCATAAAATTTTCAAATTTACGTGTTATATGCATGAATTAGCGTTAAATCCACTCCTTGTACGGTGCATTTTTCATTGAATTTATGAATCAAAGCTATAAAGTTACATATACTTTTTATTGCGAGACTCTCGCGAGAATCTCTCGAGATTTCTCGCTTCTCGCAGTTATATCGATCTCGCCTCGAATTTTAAACTGCAATCTCGCTCTCGTTCTCGTCTCGCGTAATGCAACGAAACGAGACGAGATGCGGGAGTACTCTCGCCTCGTTGTGCATCACTAATAAGTAATAATTATTACAAAAAAATAAATACATATTAGCACTCTTAACTCCTAGGACAATGTTTTAGATTTACACTTCCACAGTGACCAAATCCGGCTCGAAAGTCAATGGAGATGATACAGTTTTCTTATGACTGTAGCATTTATTAATTCTTGTTCATAAAATCAATAATCGTTGCTACCAACAGTAACAACGATACCTCTTTTTATAGTGTAGTACTATCATTCACGATTCGGACCCGGCATCATTCTCGCGTTTTCCACAGGTCAGAGATCGAAGCAATTGTATCGAGCTCACAAATCAGGGCCCGTCGTGGCAACAATAAGACCAATAATGTTTCCAGGCCGTCCGATTGGAATCCAGAATCCTGGAACAGGCCATTGGCCGGCTGCGAACTCTTTCACGCCTGGAATGTTGTCATTGTGCTCCGAGATGGCATTTCCAATTAAACCTCCGACGCTAATAACTGCCGGACTCGATTGGGATTCTATACCGAGTTTTTCGTATATATCAACACTACACGCCATAATTTTCCCCACAAGACAAGAATGGTGATGATGATAATGGTGCTCTTGATGCTTCTATCAATAGGTTGATAGATTTTGTTTTACCCAATTATAAATCTCATTTATCTTTTAACGTTAACTATAATTTTATGTTTGTGAAATTGAACTACTTTTCCTTAAATATATGACTTACATAAAAATATTGACACCTACTACTACATTGAAGATACAGAGTAGGCACCCATTTGCCACGGAGGGATCATTGAGACCCATATATTCTTGTTTTTTTATGTTTGCAAGTGCAAACTTGTCTCATATATGTTTTTATATTTAGTTTATGCATTTGGAAGCTGTACTTGAGTAACGCGGTATCATTGCTTATTATTTCTCAGTGTCTGTGGCATTTTCGTATCTCTAACATCTTAGTAAGTTTTACGCGTACTTCAGTCGTTGTGGCCTTATTTACGAAAAGTTACTCAAATACAATACTTATTCAAATGCATGAAAAAACTCATTTAAGTCTACTGAAGTAGCTCTTTGAAAATATAGAAGAACATATTAGACTTGATTTACATTAGCGGTACAATGACGGTACAATGACGGTACAATAACGGTACGATACTTCTTGGTCCAATGTATTTTAATGGACCCATTTACATCTACGTTCTCAGTAAGGGGGAGTGGAAGGTTACGTTTGAAGGGTACGTGCACTTCAAGTTGACGTTCATGCCAAAATCAGCCGAGTGAAAGTAAACATACGCTAGTAGGTGATTGACATTTGACATATTTTTGACTTTTTCATGTTTGTCTTTTAGTGAAACCAAAATGTAGTCAAAATGAGTTAGAAATGAGAAATGATTATACATATACATTTATTGAACACTCTGCTTATAACAAAAACGTGGAATATACACTAGAGATTAATACAGAATATAAAAAAAGTAGTATCATTTTGTAAAATTTTCAAGGTTTTTCTTCATTTTCTTCTTCTTTTTTGATAAGAGTAAGGACAGTCATAGCCAAGTCGGTATTTGAGAAATTTTTAAACATTGCACGATATTTTCTAATTTGATAGAAACATGACACATGCACCACAAACTGTCATAATACATAACAGACAAAACTATATTGTCATGGTATTTTATTATGTTCGTACCGTCGTGGTACCGTCTAATGTAAATGCTTCGTGTAATTGATATACCGTCACTGTACCGTCATTGTACCGTCATCTTACTGTCATTGTACCGCTAATGTAAATCAAGTCTTACAGATTCTTCTGTTCAATCAGATATATTCTTTTTCAAAAACAGCATTAAAATTTAGACAATGGCTTCTGTCTCTGTGCCTACAGGAAGAAATAGTAAAAAGGAAGTATTGAATGACGATAATGGACCTTCGTACCTTGTATTTCGAATCTGCGAGGAACAAATGTCTTGTCTCATTTTTAATTAATCTAAAACTTTAGCAGATGTAATAACAAACATAGGGTTAAATTGATGATAGAAAATGCCACAATGATCAGGGAGTCAGATGATGATGATGATGCTTAATATAGCATCACATTTTCAATAAATTTATGAATAAATCCTGGAGTTTTGGAAGAATAGAAAATGTAGTCCTTTAATTACAATTATTGTTTTTATGGAAATGTCGCTTCTGCATTGAATACCATGCTTTATAAATCCTGGATCAGTGTTTGCTCTCCGAAAAACATAATCAGGATAACTAGAGTATCATATTTGGTTTGTAGATGAACAACATTTTGCGTCCAAACTTCATCACAGAATTTGATTGTAATATTGACTGATTCCAAATACAATACATACACTAACTAAATTTTAGGCTATGAAAAAGTTTTGGGAATTGGAAAGCATTGTTTGTTTTTCGTGGAAAAGTGCACAGAGAGATTTGCAATGGAGTGACCTGTGGAAAAATGACGCTAACTAAAAAGTTCATTAGTTTGAAAAAGAATCCTGGGAATGTTTTGCTATTCATTAGATTGGTTTTATTTCGATTCAGAATGACTTCATTTACATTTGCAACTAACCGTATTGACTCAGATTTGGCTTTTTTACATTTTTGTTTGTTTTATCAATTTTGTTTTGGTGCGTGTTTCACTAGCAATATTTGAAATTTTATTTCCTCCATACCCATGTGGAATACTTTTCTATTACCCCAAATATAACGGATCAATAACAAAAGGATAGTTGTTGAGAGATGCAAAATGGCCATTTCTAAATATTTATTGTTCAATACGATAATCTCCAGAGGATTTTATATTTTTGTTTGTGTTATAAAGTTTTATTCATACTGCTTTTTCACAAACAAAAAGTGGTATTAATATCTCCTTCATTATTATCATCGTCAATTCTGAAAATATAATTGTTTAAAATGCCGCTTCTCCTTTCGCCTGATGACGTACGTAAATTTCTAACAAATGAGAGTGTGGCTTACATTTGCGCCAACAGAATTTGAACAAGTAATAGCCGTGAGAGCTGTCAACTATGTAGTAGCTGCTTGTTCTATCCATATTACTGACTTTTGTATTTTGTAAAGAGTCAAACACGAGAACAGCGTATCAAATAAACATAAACCCATTTATAAAATCAAATTTTCATTCTGTGAAGAACATTTTGATGTAAATATAAATATTTTTATAATTAAATACGAAATATTAAATATTTTTAAATTTTTGTCTTCTCAGTTCTGTGGTTGGCTATTATGTTTTGAATGTCACAAGCAGAGAAATTTGGCGCCAATTTAAAAAGTATACTTTTATATTGTTAATATATTCAGAAATTTGAAAAAAAAAAACATTTATTTATATTATAGTCCATATTTATTCGAATTTCAGAAGAAAATGTCTAATGTGGCCAACACTAAACCTCCCGCTATTTAATTTTTATTAATTTAAATATACATACTTACGTATTTAGTTATGCTCTAAACTATATTAAGATCCATTCCATATAACTATGGTTCTATTTACTATTTTCTTTTTAAAACGTTACTACTATTAATTTGAAATGATTAGTTCTTTGACAGTGAAATTTATGTCAGTTACATACATTTCAGATATAAATTGTGTAACCAAGGAGTTTTGTTTGCTTAAAGCGTAGGCTCCAGGATTAAAATTATAGATAATTTTATAAATTTATCCATAAAATATATAGAAAAAGTATTAATGCAAATCTGTAGAAAATTTAATAGTCTTTAATTTTTATAATAACACAAATCTTGAGAAAATAATATTTGAAGATATCTTTTGAAGAAAATATATTTTGAGCTTCAAGTAAAGTGACATTTTCGGTTATCTGATATACACCAAAATCTAATGGACTCTTCCTATATTAGAATACAGTAGAAATACAAGGTTTCAAATTTTTTTGAATGATAGTATTTCAGTTACACAAACACACACACACGCACACGCACACACACACACACACACACACACACACACACACACACACACACACACACACACACACACACACACACACACACACACACACACACACACACACACATACAGCATCATCATGAAAATGTTCAAATTGAATTCTAGGGACCTTCAAACGTGCTCATTTACCAAAATCTCGATATGCGATTTTTAGCACGATCCCTATACCTAATGGTCTCTTCCTATACCAAGAGTAGCGGGAGGTAAAAAGGTATTAATTGCAATATAGAAAGCATAAATTTGTGTTAAAGTTTCAAATTAAATGAACAAAAATAAATCTGAATTCTGTGAACAATTATGCAGTATCGTGTATACACAAACAATATTTTTCTTCAATCTAGATTAGCAATTTAGTTTTTATTGTGTTGCTTGAACAAAACGTCGATCACTTTAAATTCAAATTCGCTGAAATTGCTGTAAAATCAACCGAAATTTACGACATACAATTTGCTGGATTGGTTAAATCAAAACAAGCCTCAATTGCTCTCCCTTTACGTTGAACACAAAATGACAATTTACGTTCGTGTCGGATTACAAAGATTACAATAAATAATTCCTTGCCGGGCGCATCAATATGTGATCCACTTGCGAGTCACAGACCTCGCGTGCTAGATTCGAATCCCGGCGCACGTTTTCGCAATGGATTTCTCGTTATCTCAAAACTTCGTGTTTGCTCGATTTCTTTTTCTGATAGTTTTAGTGTATTGTTTGTTTGGATTAGATTACGTTTGAATATGCTTCCTGAAATTTGTTTCAGAGGTTTAAAAACGCTGAAAATAATCTGTAGAATGTTTTGTAACCAAGTTGATAACATTATTACATAGTTGGCAACGTATGCATTTTTAAATCGAGTTACTATTTAAATGAGTCTATAGAATTTCCTGGAAATATATACCGGGTGTTTACTTTTTTCCGAACATAGGAAATTGAATGTTAAAATTTTAATTTGGCGATATCTCTGTTCCTATTTATTTAAGAAAAAAAAAGTGTAATGAAGAAAAATGTTCATAATGAAAAAATGCATCGATGAATACCAAGTTTGTATTCATTTGTTTCTTATGTACGAATTAGAAGTAAAAGAAAATACGATTAAGCAATTACCAGGGTGCCAATAAATATGAAACAATTATTTATGTTTGATGTTTCTGACATTTGACAGATATGACATTTTATTTGATTTTATTATTATTTTATATTAATAATTATTATTAGAATTTGTGATTAATTTTTACCTCTCGCTAAAAGAGGTATTGAATTCATGCTAAAAATCGCATATCCAGATCTTAGTGAATAAACACGTTTTAAGGCCCCTAGAATGCGATTATAACATTTTTACGATGATGTCCGTGTGGATGTGTGGATGTGTGTGTGGATGTGTGTGTGTGTGTGTGTGTGTGTGTGTGTGTATGTGTGTATGTGTGTATGTGTGTATGTGTGTGTGTGTGTGTGTGTGTGTGTGTGTGTCTGTCTGGATATGTGTGTGGATGTGTGTGTGGATATGTGTGTGGATGTGTGTGTGTATGTGCGTGTGGATATGTGTGTGGATGTGTGTATGTGGATATGTGTGTGGATTTGTGTGTATGTGTGTGTGTGTGTGTGTGTGTGTGTGTGTGTGTGTGTGTGTGTGTGTGTGGATATGTGTGTGGATGTGTGTGGATATGTGTGTGGATGTGTGTGTGGATCTGTGTGTGGATATGTGTGTGTATATATGTGTGTGTGTGTGAATATGTGTGTGGACGTGTGTGTGGATATGTGTGTGGATGTGTGTGTGTATGTGTGTGTGTATGTGTGTGTGAGTGTGTGTGTGTGTGTGTGTGTATCCACAATTTCTCAAATACTATAAGACTAACGACATTTTTAACTACGGGTTCCTCAATCTAACAATAATGGGAAGAGTTGATTAAGTTTTGGTAACAATTGGACAACAGGAAGTAGTAGTTACAAGAAAAAAATCATCTAAATATTATTTATAGAAAACTTATGTAAATACTTATATTAAAGAACGTTAAATTCTCTATTCGATGAACATAAATTCATTACTATATCTTCTATAGATTTAGAGATAAAGAAATGCATATAAAATAATTTGATGTAAAAAATCTCAGATCAAACTACGTCAAGGCAAGATGTGCTGGCTACATCAGATTTTTTACTTCTAGATTCAGTCTTCTTTTTATTCTAATAATAATAATAATAATAATAATAATAATAATAATAATAATAATAATAATAATAATAATAATAATAATAATAATAATAATAATAATAATAATAATAATAATAATAATAATAATAATAATAATAATAATAATAATAATAATAATAATAATAATAATAATAATAATAATAATAATAATAATAATAATAATAATAATAATAATAATAATAATAATAATAATAATAATAATAATAATAATAATAATAATAATAATAATAATAATAATAATAATAATAATAATAATAATAATAATAATAATAATAATAATAATAATAATAATAATAATAATAATAATAATAATAATAATAATAATAATAATAATAATAATAATAATAATAATAATAATAATAATAATAATAATAATAATAATAATAATAATAATAATAATAATAATAATAATAATAATAATAATAATAATAATAATAATAATAATAATAATAATAATAATAATAATAATAATAATAATAATAATAATAATAATAATAATAATAATAATAATAATAATAATAATAATAATAATAATAATAATAATAATAATAATAATAATAATAATAATAATAATAATAATAATAATAATAAAATCAAAAGAAATGTTAAATCTGTTAGATAAGTCAGAACAAACAAACATAAATTATTATTATTGTTTTATTTTTCATGGCATTTTGACAATTGCTTAAGTTTGTGTATTTTTTGCTTGTCAAATATCGCTGCCGCAAATTAGTTCATTTATCCAGAATTTCTAAAAATACGCATACATATAAAAATGGTCTGCTGAATTTGCAATGAGCAAGTAGTTATCTCTCTTAATTTTCTCGATATGGTTTGTTAAATTAGATAAAAAAAAATGTGTAGTTAATTCAAATCACCACTTTGCAAATTAGTTTCAGCGCTTTAAGATTTCTGAAAATACGGGTACACAATAAAATATTATTATAATGAATTGATAAATTTAAATTTGTAATATTCTTTTATTAGATAAATCCAAACATCTCTGTAGCCATTTTTCGCGACTATTTCATTCGGGCGATTGCTCTGTTGCTCCATTCGTCGGTGACGATTCGTCGTCAAAGTTCATTCCTCTTATTCCTCCCTCACATAATTCAACATAAAAGGGAAACTGAAGTCAATAAGCGAGTTTTTCCTGGGTAGGCTTATTAAACGCCGTCGGTATTGCGCGTAACTTGTTTCAAATTTGTTTCTATTACAACAGCTGCTGGTATTCTTGCGAGGCTTTTACTTTTATTTGCGTTTTATTGGGAGCTGCGGGTATAGCACATGCCGCTGTGTATGCATATTGCTTGACTTTCCACCTTCTTTCATTTCTGACTTGGAGTTTTCATATAGAAAGCAAGGCTTGGAAGAAATTGTAAAATCATTATATTGATGTGGTTCTTCAGCAATTCAAACTTTTAAATAATGATTTTAAATATTAGATTCATAATAGTGTGCATAATGATTTTCATTTTTTTCCCTGAATTGGTATACTTATGTCGTATGTAACAACAGTTTTGATAAAAAAGATCAAATCATATTAGAATTGCCAGAAAAAGTTTTGAAAGATATTATAGAATAGAAATGGCGCTATTAATTTCACAGGACAATTTTTTTTTCATGTATCTTTTTTTAACCTCCCGCTACCCTTCGTAAGGGAGGTATAGGGATCGTGCTAAAAATCACATATCGAGATTTTGGTAAATAACCACGTTTTAAGGTCCCTAGAATCCAATTTTAACATTTTCATGATGATGCATGTGTGTGTGTGTGTGTGTGTGTGTGTGTGTGTGTGTGTGTGTGTGTGTGTGTGTGTGTGTGTGTGTGTGTATGTGTGTGTGTATGTGTGTATGTGTGGTTCCTCCACGCTAACCCAAATCATTCGGAAAATTTTGAAACCTTGTATTTCGAACTTTGTCTGTAATGGAAAGTGCCCTTTAGATTTTGTGAAAATCGAATAACCGGAAATGACACTTTACTAGAAGCTCAAAATAGTTTTTCTTCGAAAAATACCTAAATGTTATTTTTGTAGATATGCGTTAATACTCCGCTGGCTCAATGGTTAGAGCAACGCCTCATGTCATAAGTTTCCTCGGAGCTCTGGGTTCGAACCCCGCCAAGACATGGATGTGTCTGAATGTGAACCCACTCTGTAATTGGGATTTAATCCCGTTGACGGGTTTAAAAAAGGTAGTTACTTGGATTAGATTAGACTATATTTTAAGAAATAAACTGTCAAAATTAGAGCAAAATTCGCTAATACAAAACACTTAATCTTTTTGTGACTCGGGCTGTAAATGGCGGGAGGTATTGTGTTGGCCACACCAGATTTTTTCAATATAAGTCTTTGTTCAAAAGCTATATACCACCATCATCTTTGTCATCTTAAATACAAAAATTCTGAGTCAAAAATACATAAATAAATAAATATATCATCACGGCTTATTACCCATAGCTGGGTGTGCCAATCTGCTTTGTACACAGATATCGGTAATGATGAAATATTAGCACCGTGCGGGCGCTTACCAGGCGTCACCTTATGGTCAATCGAAAATGCATCTAATTTAAATTGATTCTGTAATGTAATTTGTATTGTAATTACAATTACCTTTATATAATTAAGGGAGCAAATCATACATAAGCCCTAAAATTTTGATTATAATTAGACATTTATATTAATAGCCGGAAATTATAGAAGCGGCTTATGATATTACAAATTTAGTACATTGCATTTTACGTGCTTCAAATTTTCATTGTAATATAAATATATTATATGAACTATTCACACATTTGTGGTGTGGTGATAAAGATAAAACTAATGGTGTCACTATTGTTTTTATTTATTACATTATTATAGTTACAATAAAAACAAAATATTTTACACAACTACTATTTAAAGTACGAGATTCATTTTTATAATTTAAAAGTGCTTTGAAGAATAAATATATCTTTGTCTACCTACATAACGTATATTCTTTGTCTATTCTAGTTGGTTCTAATGATGTGTTTATATTTCCAGGATCCGGAATCTGGAACGCGCAGGAGAAACTGTAAGTAAGTTTTGCGATTTCCTATCGTCATTTTTCATTTCATCCGTAGCACAGTCTGATATTCGAAGTCGTTATATGTAAAACTCAAAGTTTTTAGATTCGCGAAGAGTTCCTTTTGACACATGAGATATTTTTGCTTTTGTAGATGCGTTAATGTTCACTGCAGATGGGAAGAGAATTATTTTTTTTAGAAAACAGTGTTTTTAAACGCAATTGCTTTCTTCAATAGGAAAAGTTTTAGTTTTTGCTGGTGGCAATAATATATTAAATTTATTTATTTTTGATAAAATAAACGTAGTACACCCAGCAATGGACAATGATGATGTAAATATATCATCATTAATTAATCGTAGAATGATCTGTATTTAAAAAATCTGATGTGGCCAGCACATTGCTTTCCGTCAGTTATATGAGGCATTTACGAAAATTCTAGCGGTGAACTATTACCGGTAAACAGCTGTTTATCAGGTTATAGGTACCGGAATCGATATTTTAAGAACGCAAGTGGTAAACAGGGGTAAATCCATAACCTATAAAAAAAATGAAAATTTGAAACAGGTTAGAAACTTAATGTAGTTAACAAACTGAGCAGAGTCCTACTTTGAACACATTTCCAATTTTAACGCGCGTGTTTCGCTTTGCATCACTACCTCTTTTTCTGATTAGATTCTTCCTGAATCCGGTAGATTAATCTGGTAGATATTGTACAATTTTCGAACACGGAAACTTTTTACCACTGGTGTTTGCGAACACAGTCGGTAGATGCGGTTTCTACCGATAGAATTTTCGTAAATGCCTACGTATTTTCTATAAAATCCATACAGAAAGATCCTTGTAAAAGATTCTAAATTTATTGTACGTACATTACCATCCGACAGTTGTATGTATTTTACACAAATTCCATACAGAAAGTTTCGAGCAAAAAGATCCTATATTTCGAGTAAAATTATAATACAAATATACTACAAATATGTCAATTGCACTTGACACTGACATCTTTCAATCAGAATTGTCTTAATGTAGTAGCTGTTTCTAGCATAGCTAGCTAATTTATGAAATTTAATTTCTTTATAATTTTATAATTCTATATCCATTTAATATGAAGTATAAAATGAAGTCAAATCGTATAGAGAATACAATGTTCTTTCATATTTATAATAACATTAAATGTGAAAAAATGATATTTGACATCGTTTTTTCAAGAAAAACTGTTAAAATCTTCAAATGAGTGTACCACTTATAACCAAAATCTAATCAGCTCTTCATATGGATATAACGAAGAGGAATACGAAAGAATTATAATTTTTGGAATTGTAGTATTAGAGTTATCGCATTAGAAAATTTTGTCACACACAGAAACACACACACACACACACACACACACACACACACACACACACACACACAAACACACACAAACATCATCGTAAAAAATAGTAAAATCGTATTCTAGGGACCTTAAAACGTGCTTATTCATTCAAAACTCACCACCGAAATTTTTGACCAAAGACAATACCTTCCTTACCTAAAGGTGACGGAAGGTAATAAAAAACTGAGGCATTATTAATGATGATAATGATGATAGTAAAACTGTTCCTATGAATTGGAAAATAGCAACTACATTAAAAAGAAATAATCGAACGAACAATAATTTAAATAAAACTGTTTCAACATTATGCTTGAAAATAGTTTATCGTAAGAATTTCGAACTATACCACTCGAAATCTACTTTGAAACTACTTGACAATAGAATCACAGACCTACACACGTTTACTTTTCAAAAGGCGTTTACAGTAGATAATGAAATGACTTCGAACAATGCCCTTACAAATAACATTTACCCCTTTTCTTTCATACTAATGAATGGCAGGTCCTCGCAGCCGTACAGAATGCTAAAGGGTTCACTACGTGATTCTTTCAACTTGAAATTTTATTTCGATTTATCTTTTAGAAGGGTAAGATGCTTGTTTTTTCAAACATTTTTGTAGATTGATAGTTCAAGTAATTTTATTTTTATTTATTTTCAACCTAATAATACACATCTTTACAGTTTTGAATTTGGTTATTTGTTTTTTAAAATAAAACTTATACTGTTTGAAAAGTCTTTTATTACGATTTATCATGAGCCCACATCAAGAATGCAAGTGCAGTAATGCAGAACCCGATTTCAAAAACAACGCATATTTACGTGGTTGCTATCACGAGTATAACTCAGTAAAATACTGTTTTGACAGATTGCAGTTATTGCCTTTTGCATTAATTTGTACATAATTCATTTTTCAGAGTTGTATCAGTTTCTAAGTTAATCTTAAAATTATGTTAATGTGAGAAATATTCGTTTTCCGGGAATGGACTGTGTCATATTTTGAGTCAGAGCTCAACGTTTCGCCCGCAGTCGTATGGGGCATCTTCAGGAGCAAGGGGGATAGTACTGTCTTAAACAAGGTTACCCGACGTGTCAACCACGCTAGAGGCCGAGTTTATGCAACAAAGGGGGAGACTCAGTTTACAAGGTTACCCGACGTGTAAACTGAGTCTTCCCCTTTGTTGCTTAAACTCGGCCTCTAGCGTGGTTGATACGTCGGGTAACCTTGTTTAAGACAGTACTATCCCCCTTGCTCCTGAAGATGCCCCATACGACTGCGGGCGAAACGTTGAGCTCTGACTCAAAATATGACAGTCCATTCCCGGAAAACTAATATTTCTCAAGACTTAGACTGTGGAAGCCTTCGCAATTATTTATGTTAATGTGTTTGAAGGATGTTGTCTGAGATCGATAATTCCTTAACGTTCGTGATGCTTATAATATTTTTTGCACGAGTGATGCACCAAATTAAAAACATCTGATGTGGCCAGCACATTACCTTCCGTCACTTCTATGTATTTTTATACAAATTCTATATAGACAGCTTTTCGTGAAAGATTCTATATTTCCAGTACATTACCTTTTCTCAGTTCTATGTATTCTGTACAAATTCCATACAGAAAGTTAGAATTGATTCTATACTTGCAGTGAAATCATAACACAAACATACTATGTCAGAATTTTTTTATTTATATTAGCAGTTTCTAATGCCATTGCACAGCTGGCTGCTTTATGAAATTTAATTTCTTTATAATTTTTTAACTCAGTATCCATGGAATATGAAGTATAAAATGTAATCAAATCGTATAGAGAATAAAATATTCTTTAACATTTATAATAAAAATAAATGTGAAAAAATGATATTTAACAGCGTTTTTTCAAGAAAAACTATTAAAATCTTCAAATGAGAGTACTTCCGGTCGACCAATTATAACCAAAATCTACTCAGCTCTTCATAAGGATGTAACGAAGAGGAATGCGAAAGAATTATAATTTTTAAAATTGTAGTGTTGGAGTTATCGACGGAGAAAAAATCGTCACACACACACACACACACACACACACACACACACACACATACACACACAGACACACACACACATACACACATGCACATGCACACATGCACACAGTCATACAGACATCATCGCAAAAATAGTAAAATCATATTCAAGGGACTCTAAAACGTACTATGACGGAAGGTAAAAATAGATTTATTAAATATTTTGACATTACAAAAATTAAATAAAAACTGCAATGTGGTTGATGTCTATGCACGTAAATGTATAATAAATAAATAAAGTTTATAATGAGTAAAAAATAAAATAAAAATGTTCTATTTTTGCTGTTGATAAGATATGTGTAAATTTTGAAAAATCAACAATGTCTGTGTTCTTTATTTTCACCAGCTAAAATTTCTTTTCCCCTGTGTTTCCGTTTTCAACGTGAGCTGTTTCTTTTCTAAATCAGTTCCCTATGGAATATCTTTCAAATTGGCGTCGTTATCGATTTCGATTCCTCTAAATTTTACCGAATTTCAAACGCAAGCATCAGTACCCAACGCATTATTATACGCGCGTTATTACGGAGCAAAATGAAACACATATATCACGAGAGTTATACTTACAACAAGAAATTTCATTGTAAATCCAAAGAAAAATAAACCAGGCGGTATTAAAAATATTCAGATTTATAAGGCAGAAGTAATATTGCATTGGTGAAGGTGAGGATAAATCCCAATGCAACGAAAACATTTTTCATATTACAATCATCGATGATAAGCTTATTAAGTATTAAGAATGGAAAGGAAATTTTACCGATTGAAGACAATGTTTGGGGATTGAGCTAATGCTCCAATTTTGTCTGAGATCTGTAATTCCTTAATGTTCGTGATGCTTATAATATTTTCTGCACGAACGATACAAAATTTTTAAAAAAATTGATTTGTTTTTATTTATTTATCACCTCATCTTTTAATATGTAAAGTGATTTACATCAACAATTTGTAAATAAAACCTAGTGCCCCTACTGCCTAGGAAACCGTATCGGTAAACATTAAAAAAACGATCGTTAAAAAAAGTTGTTAGTACTGTTTTCTTAGCAATAGCAATTAAGATGAAAAAAACAATTTATTAATAATTATTTTGCGAGATATTTGCGGTTTGTTGACATTGTCAATGTGACGTCACATTAGTGCTACCTTTCTCTCGTTACCTACTATAGACATACAGCTTGTGCGAGAGAAAGATATAGCAATAGGTGTTGCTACAGCTACTAGATAATACATAGCTGACTCGTCCGCCATATTGGTGCCAAAATCAATGCAGTAAATTATGAAATAAAAGTACATTTCTTAAATGTTTATGTACCAGCTATTTTTCATAATTAAATATAACTTCCATATTTGCCATTTTATACTTATTTAAAATACTAAAACAAGAAAAAATACGGTTCGTTAAGATTTTTGAGGTTAGAGAAAAATATATGAATTGCATAAGTGCCTGTAAAAATTATAACCATTTCTCAAATGATTTGCACAGTTTGGAGCAGAACAACCCGTTATTATGGATAATTTCTATGATTATAATACTGTAACATAGATATTGTATGATATAAGTGGCTCCACAATGGTGGACGAGTCAGCTGTAATTTATCTAGTAGCTATAGGTGTTGCCGTGACGTCATGTTGACAAATACAGTCAAACTAAAAACAATTAAGACTCTTTAATATTACGAATTGATTCAAAATTATAAGAACTTTCATTAAAAATTTTAAAAATCAGTCGAATGGATGAAGCTGTTGGCACTCGGTGAAACATATTGGAAATTATTAAATAAAACACTCAGTTTAGTTTCACAAAATAAAGAAAGGATAAACTTAAAAAAAAAAAATACCATACTCTAATTGTAATTTCGTTTATATTGGACAAACAGGTAGAAATTTTAAAATTAGATTTAAGGAACATATGTCGTCTTTCAGAAACAATAAATTTAACTCAAATTTGACAAAACACTTAATAGAAAATCAACATACATGTGAACAAAATAATTTAACTGTATTACATAAAGAGAGGAAAGGTCTTAGACTGACTTTCTTGGAATCGTTTGAAATTAGTAAACCCATCCACAAGGGTCTACTCCTAATAAATGAACAATTAGATCTTCTTGACCACCCGTTCCTAGATTGTGTGATCTCTGGCTTTTCCCCTATTCCCTAATTCTTGTAGTCCGCTACCTGATTATGTATAAATTTATTCGTTAGTCGCAACCATCCTCAGTACTTCTGAAGATGCCGTAACTGGCGAAATTGTATAATAAAGTTTATCCTTTCTTTGTTTTGTAAAACGAAACCGAGTGTTTTATTTAATAATTATAAAAATCAGAGTGCAGGACTCCATTGATTTATAGGAATATTAATCTGGTTATTGATTAATTCGAATGACCAATTTTAATTAATATTATCATCCTTAGCGTTATCATCACGAATATTATTTTAGCATGAATCATTATTAATAATAGTATCATCATTTATAAAATAACAAAATATTTTAATAATTAATTTGGGGTTTCCAACATTAAATACATATTTTGTAACAAAAATACAAGATATACAATATGAATAAAATGTAATGAAATGTATCTGTTATTTTATAGCTTCAAATTAAATTCATAACACCATTACTCAAACGTACAAGAACACTATTAAATTTTAACTACTTGCACTTTTATTCCTTCATGTATAAAATAATTTCAAACGCATTTGATTTTAAAACAGTTTACTACGAATTCATTTCAACATTGAACTATAAAAAATGAAAGGATATATCACTTATTCATTCCTCCATTTTTACCCCATGTTATCTTCTTTGTCAAGTTGTCACATTTGACATTAACTACAGAATGTCAGTCGTGTCGTATGTAACGTAGTTCACGTGAAAGTTACGTGATATGCGAATATAAAAATGATGTTTTTTTCCTCGTTACAAGTAAAATATTAGCCTAGTTTACAACTGCAGTTATGGTTCGGGAAATAAATTAGCAAAAAAAGAAAAAAGTTTTATAAAAGATTGTTCATCCGTGATATTGACGCACATTTACTACAAGATTTTTTTCAGACAGTTTTATTCAGTTTTTTACATTTTGATCTCTATTATTTGAATCGTGAAAAATGAACAAATGAATTATAACTGTAGTCGGTAAAATATCATACATGAATAGCAAAATACTTTTCGTATTGTTCGCAAAATTTACTCCAAATAAAAGGCTTTTAAACGCGTTCAAATACGGCTTTAAAGTTGATTATTCTTTGTCTACATTTGTTATGTATAATTTCACAAAATATTTCAAATTCCGTACATTTCGATATTAAAAGCATTGTTGATGCTGATGAAGCTTTAAAGAAAAATCATCAAATAATTCAGGATAACAACAACATGAACGTCGTTTGTCAATTCAATGTTTGTTTTGTTTCAAATAATCCATGCCAGAATAATTAATTACTAATTAGTATAAATAATATCGACAAACAGTTTTTGTACATGTTGCACGTATAAATCATTAGATTAAATTATGATTTATAAAGAACAAATACTGTCAAGACAATAATAAATTCATTGTAAATCTGAAAAGAATTGTCTTCAATTTATCATTTTTAATTCCGATAAAAAATGACATCCTTTTGTAAAAATCGACAGAACGTGAGTACTCATTAGTGCCTGACAACTACAATAAAGAAAATGAAAATTGATCATCAGTTTTTGCTTCCTTCTCCAGTGATGAGTAGATAGTGGACACCGATTTCTCTTACAAAGAATACTGTGTTCGACTCTCAAAATCATAGTCTTACAAAAATTAGAACTATAAAATTATGATGATAAATATATACAGGTTGTTGACCTCGGGACTCGCACATATAATTTTAACATGTAAAATCATAATTTAGAAATTACACGATTCCCTAATTATTTTATGTAAAAATGCTTCAAATAAAAGTTTTAGGGCTTACTGCTTTGTAACGACAGAAATTAGGTATAAAAATCTGATGTGGCCAGCACATTACCTTCCGCCAGTTCTATGTATTTTGTACAAATTTCATACAGATAGTTCCGTGCAAAAGATTCTATTTCTTGTACATTACCTTCCGGCTGTTGTATTTATTTTATACAAATTCCATACAGAAAAATTATAAGACAAACATGCTATGTCATTTTCATTTGACACTGACATCTTTCAGTCAGAATTTTCTTAAGTAGCTGTTTCCATAGCTATGGCTACTTTATGAAATTTAATTTCTTTATATTTTTTAACTCTATATCCGTTTAACATTAAGCATAAAATGCAGTCAAATCGTATAGAGAATAAAATATTCTTTAATATTTATAATAACAATAAATGTGAAAAAATTATATTTAACATAGTTTCTTCAAGAAAAACTGTTAAAATCTTCAAATGAGGGTACTACCGGTTGATCAATTGTAACCAGAATCATAATCAGCTCTTCATATGGATGTAACGAAGAAGAATACAAAAGAATTATAATTTTTGAAATTATAGTATTAGAGTTATTGCAGACGAAACTTTCGTTACACACACACAGACATCACCATAAAAATAGTAAAATCGTATTCTAGGGACCCTAAAACGTGCTTATTGATTATAAACCCGTCATCTAATTTTCTGACCAAAGACAATACCTACCTTCTTTACCTAAAGGTGACGGAAGGTAAAAATATTGGAAATCACTCAAAAATAGCAATATCTATGGAATTAAAACTTTTTATGTTATAGCTATTAACATACCTAGGAATGTTATATTAACGAACAACAAAATTATTGTAAATACAATATTGAAAATGTCAAACATGACAAAGTCCTGTCATACTCCACCTTATATCAAACTAGAAAATTAAATCCCTATAATAAAACCATGGTAAAAATATGACGTCATCAATTCCATCCCTCCCCTGGCGATTTGAACTATATGTTTACTATTGATGACGTGGGGATCAAGTCGTGGAAACGGACTTTAGGTGCATGATACAATGATAAACAAAAATGTGAGCTAAGTATTTTATCTCTAAGGTACAGATGTATAAAATACATCAACAAAGCACATAAATGAATACAACACAGATGAAAACCATTTAAAAAAGTTAGGATTAAATAAATTCTCCATTAAAAAATTGTTAAGAGTATTGTGTTAAGTGACAGTAAAGCTGGTAAAAAGTAAAGTTTGACTTTTCCGACATTGTATGTTTTCGGAAAGTAAATAAAAGCAGATAAAGTCATATTTAGCTTGACCCACCCTTCATAACTTCCTGTAAAGAAGTCTGTAAATATATCTTGGTTTTCTTGACAGTTTTATCGCACAAAAAAGAACACAGGAAATGTCTGACGCAGTTTGAAATATTGGAAATTGAAATTTTTATTTTTAGCTCCGAGGATAATTAAATTGTTCTTGAAACCAGAAGTATTAAAACTATTACCACAAGACGGAAGGGCTTTAAGATAATATTATTTTAGTATTATCATTATCGTCGTTGAAACGTATGTCATAAGTTTTAGTAGTACAATTTCAACATAAAAACTAAGTAAACGACACTGCTGAATTTGATAGAATTCATACAATTAAAAAAAATCTGATGTGGCCAGCACATTACCTTCCGTCAGTTCTATGTATTTTGTACAAATTTCATACGGAAAGTTCCTTGCTAAATTAAATATTCTATTTCTTGTACATTACCTTCCGGCAGTTGCATGTATTTTATGCAAATTTCGTACAGAAAATTATAATTTTGTGACGTTTTCTATATAGGGCGCGAGCAGACACGTGACTCGAGCGACGTTGACGTGCTTAGAATCAGCTGATCTGTGTGCGCATGTCATTTAGACAAGATCAATGTCACGTTGACAATACCAATGTTGTGACTTATTTTGATTTTGAACTGCTTTAATGTTATTATTTTACAATTTTTAAGCAGTAAAACATGTGAAATTAATAATAGTAACATTTTAGCAATTAAAAATCAAAATAAATCAAAACATTGGTCTTGTCAACGTGACATTGCTTTTGTCAAAATGACATGCGCACACAAATCAGCTGATTTCAAACACGTCAAGATCGCTCGAGTCACGTGTCTGCTCGCGCCCTATACAGTGTAATGTATCTGCAGAAATAAAATATATATTATTATTATTTCTTGTACATTACCTTAAAGCAGTTGTATGTATTTTATACAAATTCCATACAGAAAGCAAAAGATCCTATACCTATTTCCAATAAAATTATTAGACAAACACACTATGTCAATTTCACTTGACACTGACATCTTTCAATCAAAATTTTCTTAATATAGTAGCTGTTTCCACAGCTATGGCTACTTTATGAAATTTAATTTCTTTATAATTTTTTAACTCTATATCTATTTAATATTGGGTATAAAATGCAATCAAATCGTATAGAAAATAAAATATTCTTTAATATTTATAATAACATTAAATGTGAAAAAATGATATTTAACATAGTTTTTTCAAGAAAAACTGTTAAAATCTTCAAATGAGGGTACTTCCGGTTGTCGAATTCTAACCAAAATCTAATCAGCTCTTCGCATGGATGTAACGAAGAGAAATACGAAAGAATTATAATTTTTAGAATTGTAGTATGGAAGTTATCGTAGACGAAAATTTTGTTACATACACACACACGGACACACATACATACACACACACATACACACACACACACACACACACACACACACATACAGACATCATCGTAAAAATAGTAAAATCGTATTGTAGGGACCCTAAAACGTGCTTATTCATCAAAAACTCACCACCGAATTTTTTGACCAAAGACAATACCTTCCTTACCTAAAGGTGACGGAAGGTAAAAAAATTGTACTTCATTTCTTAGTACAAAATTTTGTTGAAATTTGTACCAAATATTATGGGACTTGCGTTATTATAGCTACTGCTTGGGAAAAATATCATCCCAGCAGATATCTGTAAAATGTCATATTTCCTGCTGTCTACACGTCGTAGGAATGCAAGCGAACAGGAGGGGTATGTCAAGTAAATATGCTGTCGAACTACGGTAGTGATTGTACTGCGGACGTGTGCATGCTTACATGCTTCTATAGTACGTGAAAATGCGCTACGCATAAAATACGTCCCCTAACCATAACCACCAGGAGAAAACGAAAAAGACACGAAATTATACGAGAAAATATACAGCGACATTCTGCTAACATCACGAATTTTATTTGTAGCTGTGTGTGTTTTTGTGAATGGTTGATGGTAATTAGCAAATTTGGGATGTTTTTAATAAATTATGAATAAAAGTAAGAGTCTAGCATTATACTTTGTAAATTCATTTTTATCTTTAATAACTTTAAACAATAAAAAGATGGTCATCATCATCGTCATCATCATCATTATGTACTTTTTATTTCCCACTACCCTTGGTAAGGGAGGAAAATATATGGATCGTGGTAAAAAACACATATCGAGATTTTGGTATATGTCAACGTTTTAGGGTCCTTAAGGTGCATTCACAAATGAAAATTAGGTTTAGATTTAAGGTTTATACTTTAGATTTAAAAACTTTAGCTGCATATTATGTAATGACTCCATTTAGACTTCAGAATTTAGGGTCTTTAAATCTAAATCATAAAGCTAAACATTGCAAGGTCCAAACTTTAGGTTTATGATTTAGTTTGACGTTACAAACTTCACCAATGAGAACGAGTCTGAAATTATATAAATATATACACCCATATTTATTTAGTATCCACTTGGTGGATTCTGCTTTCTAAACAAATGCAAGAAGAACATGGAGACTGTCATAACTTAATTTCTGAAATATAACCAATAATGCCATGCGAATGACAGTTTCACGGCACACAGGTGTCTTGTTGAGTACTGCTCTACCGATATTTTAATCTTGTTTTTGAAGCATTTACACAGATGTCTGTACATATCAAAACTAATTTTCAGATAATTTAAACTTACATTATGAATGACTTACTTAAATCTAAACAAAAACCATAAACCTAATTTTTATTTGTGAATGCACCTTTAGGGTCTCTAAATCCAAATCATAAAGCTAAACATTGAAAGGTCCAAACTTTAGGTTTATGATTTAGTTTGACGTCACAAACTTTACCAATGAGAACGAGTCTGAAATGATATAAATATATACACCCATCTTTATTTAGTATCCTCTTGGTGGTTTCGGCTTTTTAAACAAATGCAAGAAGAACATGGAGACTGTCATAACTTTTCTGAAATATAAACCAATAATGCCAAGCGAATGATAGTTTCACGGCACACAGGTGTCTTGTTAAGTACTGCTCTACCGATATTTTAATCTTGTTTTTGAAGCATTTACATAGATGTTTGTACGTATCAAAACTAATTTTCAGATAATTTAAACTTACATTTATGAATGACTTACTTAAACCTAAACAAAAACAAAAAACCTAATTTTTATTTGTGAATGCACCTTTAGAATCCAATTTCAACATTAAAAAATATGATGATGTTCATCAGTATATATTTTTGTATTTTCTCTCTCCTGATGATTATGGTGATGATATATTTATCTCCTTTTACATCGGTTTCATCTCAAAGACAATACTGGCATCTCTCTAGAGTTTCAATTCAGTCAATGGAGTAGAAAATAAAATGCATGTCACGCCTTGGGCTTGAAACTGGAAAGCCTCTTCACCATTTCCAGCTTTTCCGGAATCCTGAAAATAGACAGGTGCATATGTCCTCTTTTTCTCTGCCACGTGGATGTTTCAATTAATTATAAATCGTGGATCTAGAAATAGAACAGCAGTAAATATCAACAGCGCTGTGGAAGTTGTGGGCGCTTGTGGTTTATTAATTTTTCATATGCTGGTAATTTTTTTTCATTTTTAATTTAATTCTTGTTGTAAAGAATAATTAAATAAGGTTTATATTTTTTTAACACAAATAATAATATTATTATTTTTTTAGATGTACGTATGACCCCAACATTTTCAACAAATTATACAATCTGCACAAATGGTTAGAAATATCTACAAAATTCTTTTGGCTACTAAAATATGTGGCCAGCACATTACCTTCCATGAGTTCCATATGTTTTGTACAAATTCCACACAAAAAGTTTCTTACACAAGATTCCATATTTCAAGTACATTACCTTCTGTCAGTTCTATGTATTTTGTACAAATTCTATACAGAAAGTTTCATGTACCTAAGAGATTCTATATTTCCATTAAATTATAACACAAACATGTCAATTGCACTTGGGACTGACATCTGTCAATCAACATTTTCTTAATATGGTAGCGGTTTCCATGGTTATAGCATAGCTAGATGCTTTATGAAATTGAATTTCTTTACAATTTTGTAACTCTATATCCATTGAGTATAAAATGTAATCAAATCGTATAGAAAATGAATATTTATTATAACATTAAATATGGAAAAATGATATTTAATAGTGTATTTTCAAGAAAAACTGTTAAAATCTTAGAATTATGGTACTTCCGGTTGACCAATTATAACCAATATCTAATCATCTTGTCATATAGATGCAAAGAAAAGGATTACGGAAGAATTATAATTTTATGAATTGTAGTATTTGAGTCATCGGATCCGAAAACATCGACACACACACACACACACACACACACACACACACACACACACACATATATATATATATATATATATATATATATATATATATATATATATATATATATATATACACATATTCACACATACATACATACATACATACATACATACATACATACATACATACATACATACATACAGTGTGTTCAATAAAATTTGTAACTCGTAGAAAGCTATGAACAAAGAAACGTAAGTCTGATCATTATTCATTTCAAAAGTCAAGATGTCAAAATTGATTTTGAAAAGTAATTTTAAAGAGAAAAAACAATAAAGAAGGATACAGTATATTGACAATCACCGTTTTCTAATTTGTTTCCATTTCTAAAATAAGATTCAAGAACAAAAACTTTGATGTCAAATTGACATTTAACTAAATATTTTTAAAGTGACATACGTTTCTTTGTTCATAGCCTACTCCGAGTTAGGAATTTTTTTGAACACACTGTCACATCATCGTAAAAATATAGTATAGATTTATCTTTTACCGAGACCCTTTATTTTTGGCAGTGCGTACAGTAAAATCTACCTTGCAAAACATATGGGACAACACTCCCAGAAAAATATACTGGGATACAATAAGTACTAAAGCTGGTATTACTAATAAATAATATGTAACCCAATATTAAATAGCAGAATACTTGAATAACATATTCAGTTTAAAATCTATATTTGAAATCAGCCGGAAGAAATTTGTAGAAATATCTCACCATTTGCGTATGTTTTATAATTTGTTTGTTGAAATGAAAATGTAAAACATTTAAAACCAATTTAATACAACAGTAACATGATAATTATTATTTACGCTTTTAATTATAATTTATTGATTATTTTAAGTTTTCCTTTCCCGTCCGGTATCGTAGCTTACCGGACGCTATCCGACTCCTTCTTTTTCAATCGAAATTCAGTCTCTTTGAAGTCAGATAACGAATGTTGGATACTAATTGCAATCAGAGTGCAAATGACTCTTTCTGATTTTTATGGTAAATAACTTTTTGCTCTGAATGATCGGAACTAAAGTTTTCTTTTGATGTGACTCAAACTACTGGATTAAAGATGGATGACCGAGTACATGGTTACAAGGGTTTTAATGAAAAACTTTGCATTAAAAAGAAGATTGAAATGTTTGACAGCGGGGCGTTTTCAATAAAAATGTTTTGATCATGAAAATATTAAAAACATAATATCAAATATTTATAATATATTCATATTTCTAAACATGTTTTTTTTTGCATTTTTTGCCATGAAAACATTTTATATTTATTAATATTTTTTAATTGATTATGTAAATTATTTGAAATTTTCCTAGTAGAGAGCAATTAACTTTTTATGAAAAATATTATTAAATTATAATTAGAAATTGCTTTAGTATTACAATTAATAATAGCTAAATTAATATCCGGAATCTAATGCAAAATCAATTAAGGATATTTGATTAATTATTGAACAATATATTATTATTAATTTTAGTAGTTTACGGTCAAATAGCCATATCATCAATATTGATATCATTATTACCTTTATCATTATCCCACAAAAAAGTCTAATGAAGAAAATTTAAATTAATTGTTTATGATTTGAAATATAATCATTACAATTAATTTTTACGTTTATACCATTTATATATTTAATGCAAACTTTTTTATTTATACATTATTTAGTGTGAACTGAACCTTACTGAGTGCGCTCTTTCTTGCACTTACTACGATCATCATTTCTTGCTAGTGCAGTCTGTTAAATTTATATATTTACACTTATAAAAAGTATTTGTGTAATATAGTATGACTAGCGAATGAAAGTTGACGTTTAAATTATTTAATAGATGTAGTTTCTTTTGAAACCTTTTCCATGTAATTTGATTTGAAAGGAAACTGACGCTTATGTAGTCCGTTACAGAAGATTAGAATTGTACTCAATACCAGAAGATATTTAAAATGACCTAAGCAACTGGATTCAGGGATGTATTTAAAATATTTAATACCGCAAATTCTAGTTCGTTCGTCTCAGGTGTAAGCAACCCTCGAGTCGGAGTTACTGTTAGAGGAAATTAAAAATAATCCTATTTAATAAAATTGCCAAACTAAATAGTTTAAATATTATGAAAACTTGGAGAAAAACAGTCTGATGAAAACGCTTGAAAATTATTTTATTACATAGCCGACGTTTCGGCACCAAATATGCCTTCTTCAGAAACAAATGAGCTAGCCAGTAGTTTACATTTCCCTGAAGAAGGCATATTTGGTGCCGAAACGTCGGCTATGTAATAAAACGTTTTTCAAACGTTTTCATCAGACTGTTTGCTCCAAGTTTTCCCAATATTACTTTGATCCAGTCGAGGAATACATATTTAAATAGTTTAAAGATCAAAATATTTTGTTATAATCAACATAAACGAAAAATGTTTAAAATATTTTAAACGTATCCATGTTTTGGTATTCAGTTACACTTGTCGGCCATCTGTTTTCAGCCAGACATAGTAATGTATTTCTGTGCTCTCCTAGTCCAGTATGTAAATGGGTTCATGCAAAAATTTCATACAATTCTATTCTTCTCTAGGGTTTCAAAAGAAACCACATCTATAAAATAATTTAAACGTCAACTTTCCTTTGCTAGTCATACCAATGATTGCAAAAATAGGCCAATTTTAAACAAACATGCAAGTCTTGCAAATCTGGTCTTACAGATCTGTAAAATAAATAACAAAAACGCATCTATTTTTATTGATTAATATACATTTATACATAAGAATGACAGTTTTCGTAGCGAATTTGTTTATTATTTACAGATTTACAGATATGTGACTTATAGATTTTTTTCAGAATAGAGTCTTTGTCTTCACAGCCCGAATCAACTAATATATACTACGTTTACATGCAGTTTTGAAAATGATTTCAGTTTTCAGTCAAAATTACGCGAAACTGTTTACATGCAGTTTTCAAAACAAGTTTAAAAATTAATTTGAAAACTGTTTCGGCGCATGTGCATTTAGCTGATATAAGTGACAGATCCTTTTCACTCCAAATACTTCGTTTTGCTATTATTCTAACTAGTTTTTTATACTTCGTACCACTACGCACTAAAACTACACATCTGTCAGTTGACTTGTAGATTAGTAACACAAAGGGGCAGAAACGTTATGCTCTGTACGCATGCGCAGAATCGAAACTGAATTTAATTGTTTACGTGAGTAGTTTTGAAACTAGTTTTCAAGTCAAACCCATGAAGTTTAGTTTTGGTTTGAGACAACTCAAAACCGTTTTGACACTGTATACATGGCATTTTCAAAACTAAAAACGTTTTGAAAACGGTTTCAAAACTGCATGTATGTAAACTCAGTAATACATTATCTGGACTTTTGTAACTTGTTTCATTTCAAATGCACCACCCATGTGTTGTAACAACAACTAGTGCCGGGCATGGAAAACACTATTACTTATGGTTTGAGAGTCATATATAAAAATGCATTTAAAAAGTAATACGAATTGGACGCTGTTTACGGGGATTCTGCTCCGTCATATCCCACCATGAAAAGCCGGGCATCTGAATTTAAACATGGTCGTACCATCTTGATAATAATGATCGTTCATGGTGGCCAACAACCACGTCCCACAATCATCCCTCGACTATTCCAACCCTCAATTGCTGCTCGCGGGGTTTCTCGCCGCAGGTGCCTCTGTCTCCTGCTCTTGCTGGTCTCCTGCTGCCTGCAGCGCTATCGATCACGCTCGGGTGCCCGCACATCGCAGTGACAAACACAACTAATAACCTATTTTCCACCTACTCGGTTCCACGCTGTACGGTCATTTCTCAATCCTCCGACCGCCCGAAACACTAATCAATGCCCTCCAATAACGAAAAGTCGTAAATACAGGGAATATGAAGTAATTAAATCAGGGGGGGAGGTGTAACCGCCCCACCAAGACGAGGGTTGCACGAAATGAGATAATGGGATAGAGATTCGATTCATTGCTGATATAAGTGATTTAATCTTTGATCATTCTTATTATACAGAGTATAACAGAAATATATACTTGTATATAGGCTTGTAGCATGAATGAATTGATTTAAGGTAAATAGCGAGCAGTTGACTAGCATTGTTTTATTTCGTTTTTGGGTTACTCTGTAATACGAGGGGGGCTCTCTGAAGCTGACTGATAATGATGATACTAAGGATGATGATTCCCAACGATGATACACTTACTGACTGGTGGACGCTTTGATGGCTGGCGTCCACGGCTTGTGAGAAGGAATAACACACAGACACTTTACACTTTAACTGATGAACACTACGGACATGAACAAATACCAGTGATTTAATATAACTAAACTTTTATTTACATGATTAAGTATAACTGATTATTAACTATGGATAAAAACTAAACATACTCAACTAAACAGATTCTAAACTGTTACATTCCATAACACAGCTGGCAAGCGTCGCCCCAAAACTCAAACTCTCACATGTTAACTCTTACGAGTCTCTAAACCGACTATTACATGTTACTCTCTCGAGTATCTAAATTCAACTCTCCCATGTTTATCCCATGGCTAACTAATACCGACTGACTTAAAACAAAAACGCTATCTCCAGGATAGGATTATCTTAGGGGAACGGGGTGCATAGGCTAGGGCACGTATACATAATAATTTTTAAAACTTAAGATCAACAAATAAATGTCGTGACTATCATAATATGATAAGAATTTCTAAACTGAATTTTGACTTAAATAGATAAACAGAGTTAAAATATAAATATTGAAACTATAATTTAGAAGAGTTTATAAAAAGTTATTTATCTGTTATTGTGCTTACCCTCGCCTTGTCACAATTCTTCAATAGTGATGCACGCGAGGCGAGACGAGACGAGAAATATAAAATATCGACCTCGTCTCGTTTTCGGATCTGCAATCTCGATCTCGTTCTCGTTCTTGCACATTTTTTTGAGTCTAGTCTCGGTCTCGCGCGAGAATCTCGCGAGAGTCTCGCTGTAAAATAAGCGCTTGCGCACTACGTATTTACGTACCAGGTAAACTACAAGATATAAGTTCGCATCAATCCGTGTATTTGCAGTCGTAGAACTGTAACTATAATAAAGAGACGAAATACTAAATTCTGGTCACCAAATTATTTCAATACGAGCATAATGTTTATTCATTTACGGTCACCAGAAAATGTGGTTACTAAATAATTTAATTTACCTCTAAAATAACTAATTTATCACAAAATTGTGATCTCTAAACTATTTCCATACGAACATCTGTTAATACATTCTGCCATCAGTAAAACTAATTAAACATTAAAAAAATATTCTTTGTATTTAACTAAAAGTACCTATACTTTATCATTAAATATATGCCACTAGTTAAGTATGTTTTAGCAATAAAAAACCGCTACACTGGCAACCCGTCCGCCCGGTGTTGGCTCTCATCGACGTTTAATATAACATCCTTTACTTATTAGGGACGGCAAGAATTTTATTAACCGTGGTTTTAACTGTGATGAATTAGGCGCTGAAATGCTGGAGAAAAACTAGTTCTATTAGATGCAAAACCGATTTTGTCTTTATTTTGCATTTCCTCGCTCTGCGACCGATATCGATAGACTCTAGATAGACTCAAAAATATAGTGAATTCCATATAATTTTCGCATGCACGTGTTTTATACACGAATTAGCGTGGACTCCACTCCTTGTACGGTGCATTTTTCATTGAATTTATGAATCAAAGCAATAAAGTTACAAATACTTCTTATTGCGAGACTCTCAGGAGAATCTCGCGAGATTTTTCGCTTTTCGCAGTTGTTATATCGATCTCGCCTCGAATTTTAAACTGTAATCTCGCTCTCGTTCTCATCCCGCATAATACATATGAGACGAGACGAGATGCGAGAGTTCTCTCGCCTCGTCGTGCATCACTATTCTTCAAAGTTTTGTCAAATTTCATTACCTGCCTTTGGAATATATAGCCAGCTAATAAACAGCTAAACTATATTTTGTTAATTAAACGTAAACTTAATAGTATCGGCCGTGGAGCATTAATATCAGACTACAAATTTTCAGTATTTTATATAACAGAATATAAATAAGAAAGCACATTTAATTATATGTAATATTCTTGTTATGAACTAACTGCAAAACTAGCAACTAACTGTATAACTATAAACGAAGTTAATATCTACAATATTGTGAAGGAACCGTGGAACGCTTTACGAAGTTATATTAGGAGGAACATATTTTGGACATGTTTAATATCAACCCAAAGTCAGCCGAACTTTTGGGGAAAATTCTGCAGTTATCTCTATTTATCTTGCCGCTTTCCCGGACTTCGATACAATATTTCTGACAACATAATCGCGAGGAGGATGAAATAAGACATTAATTTTACTTTCCACAATGTGTCGAAGGCGGGGAATACTCATCGACAAAGGAGGAAAGAACGTGCTATGATGAATGTAGGAAGAAGGAACACTCAGGTACATAAATAATGTTGATAGTGGTTTTCTTTTTGCTATGGAAATGACAAAACGACGATCCAATAAAAACAATAGCGGTTGGAATACAATAGATAAGAGGAAAGCGAGGCTTGAAAATGGAAACTTAATGCTGCTGCAATGCAAAACATTAGAAGCGGAGCTGGGCAAAGTACCGGAGAGTAGTACTTGAAGTACAAGTACCAAGTATCTTGATGTTTTTAAATGCACTTGAAGTACAAGTACTTTTTTAGTTTTTAAAGTACTTGAGAGTACCAAGTACTTGAAAAAGTACTTGTAAATTTGGGTGCAAGTACTTTTTTAGATAATTGATATTTTCTGATTATATATACCTTAAAAGGTGATTGTTGACAAAAATTTCAATATACATACACACATAAAATCACGCATTTCCCACTTAGTGGGTTAGCATAACCCGAAAGAATAAAAAGAACATCAACAAAAAAATCACTCTCTCTTTCAACAACTTTCTTACTAACCTGACATCATAGTACAACATATATTCCTCACTCTTAACATATTAAACCGACCGATTTTCGGTAGTGAAATACCGCAACCGGGACACAATAATAGTTACGTAACAATCATCCTTCGCCACACATTCCTTTCTAAGCACACTTCTTTCGCCTCGGCCACATTTATAATCGCATTCATACACACTCTTCTTCTCTTCCCACTCGGAAACTTTCTCTCTTTTAGTACCTTATCAATCACATCCATCCACTTACACACTGGACGGTCACGCAATAGAACGTCCTCAATTTCACCAAGATATACACGCTTTACAAGCCGTTCACTCTTCATTCTCTCCACATGACCAAACCATCTCAACTGGCTCATTCCTACTCTCTTAACAACATTCTTCCTAGCCATACATTTTTCATACACCAAATTATTCCTCACGCGATCCCGTCTTACATATCCACATACACCACGTAAATACCTCATTTCCACGGCCGACACTCTCTTTTTATGCTTTCCCGTCCATGCCCAACATTCGCTTCCATACATCAAAACAGGCACTAGCACTGCATTATACACACTAAAACGAGCTTCTCTAGATACGTTTACGTTTCGAGTAAACGTACCCAGAGCATCCATTACCTTACACCCCGCACTCACTCTTCTTTCAATTTCTCTATCAATGAGACCATCCTTGACATCATGCTGCCCAAATATACAAACTCATTCACTTGCTCCAGTTTCACTCCATCCACCAACACATTGCACACAGTCACTAATTTACTCCTTGGATTTATCAACATTCAACTCCAGATTCATACTTCTTCCAAAATGTCAATATGCGATATTTATTTGGTTATTTAAAACAAGAATTCCTTGCTGGGACTGCCGTATCATCTAGTGATCTCATGACGTAAAATTGATGTCATATGATCGCCAAGCAAGAAACTGTACCGAGATGTTATAATGACGTCATTTTTACGTCATGCGATCGCCAGGCGCTATGCAAAGTCCTAGCACTGTAGTGAGTTTTTATTTTATTTAATACATAGTTCCTTCGTATACATTTAAATTTCTTTTATTGTATAGACTCATGAACGTTTTTCTAGACAAACAATTATTGCACAATATTAGAACTTGAGGGTAGATAGTAAAAAAATATTTTGTATGCTATTTCTTTTTCACCTGAAGTACCTGACATTTAAATTTAAATTTAGGCAATCACTTTATCCATTTGAGGGGTGCAAATCCTGATTTAAAAAGGGGATGCAAATAAGGGTGCAACTTAGGGAAAGTTTTCTATCTTTCTATCAACTTTATTTACAGAAATAAATTGCACTATTGCAATTAAAGCTCTGGTAAACTGCAGTTTACTAATTACAGTTAGTTTACCATTAGATTCATTCGGTTGTACATTTGCAAATGAATCTTAATTAAGATTAATTATTGAACAATCCATTCGCGAAATAGTAATCAATTTATCCCGCATTTTTCATGGCAAATTACGGTTTGTTGAGTGTCTTCGCTGGTTCATTAACACGTTTTCAAATCACAATTTCGCCAGGCAAAATGTGTGTTGAGGTTTGCGGAATCTAGTTTAGCAATTTTACAGTTCATTCGTCGCGTGGTTTATCTAGTAAGAAGATTGAAGTCAGGTGTAACGTCAAAGCAACGCGGAAATCACAGTTGTTGCAAACACATATGTAGGAATAAGACCAAATAGAACGAAAAGTCTGTTTGCTTAATCAACATTCTCTGCAGCTTCTTCCAGCTACAATATTGCGAGATATTCTCTAGGTATTAAATAATTGTACAATAATATACCATGATGTCTTCATATTCTTCTAAAACGAATAATTTATTGTACAATAGTATACATTATAAAATGATATTGATAGAGGTGTTACTGACATAAAAGTGATCCGAAGCACTCTAAACGATATAGTTTTAAAAAATCTGATGTGGCCAGCACATTACTTTCCGTCAGTTCTATGTATTTTGTACAAATTTCATACAGAAAGTTACTTGCAAAAGATTCAATTTCTTGTACATTACCTTCCGGCATTTGTATAAATTCCATACAGAAAATTTCTAGCAAAAGATCCTATATTTCCAGTAAAATTATAAGACAAACACACTATGTTAATTGCACTTGACACTGACATATTTCAATCAGAATTTTCTTAATATATACCTTGTTCCATTTAAGCCATTCACTATTGTAAGAAAAATAGGGCATATTCTTAAACTCTCTGATTGGCTAAAATTGGAGACAAGAGATACGTTTACCCAATGTAATTTCGGCTACTTGAAGTAGGTGCTGATATCAGCGCTATCTGCTGAATGGATTAAATGGAACAGAGCTTAGTAGCTGTTTCCATAGCTGGCTACTTTATGAAATTTAATTTCTTTATAATTTTTTAACTCTATATCCATTTAATAGGTCTGTTAGTTTCGCTACTTTGCGTCTACGGTTTACTGCCTCCTCTATACAAAGTATATGGGCGCGGCAGTAAACCGTAGACCTAATATAAGTATAAAATGCAGTCAAATCGTATAGAGAATAAAATATTCTTTAATATTTAAAATAACATTAAATGTGAAAAAACATATTCGACATAGATTTTCAAGAAAAACTGCTAAAATCGTCAAATGAGGGTACTTCCGGTTGACCAATTGTAAGCAAAATCTAATCAATTCTTTATTTGGATGTAACGAAGAATAATACGAAAGAAATTTCTGAAATTGTAGTATTAGAGTAATCGCAGCCTAAATTTTTGTTACACGCACACACGCACGAACACAAACACGAACACACGCACACACACACACACACACACACACACACACACAAACACACACGCACGAACACACACACGAACACACGCACACACACACGCACACACACACACACACACACATACACACACACACACACACACACACACACACACACACACACACACACACACACACACACACACACACACACACACACACACACATATATACATACAGACATCATCGTAAAAATAGTAAAATCGTATTCAAAACTCCTCATCGTATTTTTTGACCAAAGACAATACCTTCCTTACCCAAAGATGACGGAAGGTAAAGAAGAATAATGACAGTAGTTTTCTATTTGAAATAAATTCTTCATTAGACAATGGTGATGAAGAAAGTGATGATAAAACGCTTTTCATTCTATACTAATTTATTTCAATCACACAGTCGAAGATAGCATTTTAATCAACCATTATGCTTTGCTAATCTCCTTCATTTCTAATGTATGTTGGAAACAGCATCACGTCGGTCTGGTCCAAGCCACCTAGATTAAATCTTCCCCGTCGGATACATTGACAAGTGACAACCTGTGCTGCAAGTTAGGACGCGTCGCGTCGCGTGATACTCTGCTGTGTTATGGATTACGTGCAAAACCAGATGCTACACTTGGTTACTGATGCCCAACATGTTGATGTATTACTAAACAATACATCCACCACGATGAATATGTGATGGAAGCTTTAGTGCCAGAGGACAGTAATAAATTTAAACCCACTCCAACTGATATGTTTTCAAAGAGGTATTACAAATTCTAAAGGTTTAGAATAAAGGCGATGTTACTCAACAGTGACAAATAATTTGTTTTGGATATTATTTGCGCAGATACAGCCATCATTAGAATCTCACTGTACGTAGTTGTTGTAGTAAAAAAATCTGGTGTGGCCAACACAATACCTCCCGCCATTTACAGTCCCAGTCACAAAAAAGATTAAGTTTATTTCTTAAAATATAGTCAAATCTAATCCAAGTAACTATCTTTTTTTTAAACCCCTCAACAGGATTAAAACCCAATTACAGATTGGGTTCACATTCACACACAACCATGCCTTAGTGGGATTTGAACCCAGAGCCCCGAGGGCACTCATGACATGAGGCGTTGCTCTAACCATTGAGTCACCGGAACTATAATAAAATGAAGATTAAATTTTAAATACCGGGATAGAATAGAATTCACTAATACAAAAATGAGGATTAGCTTAAACATTTTTGTGAATCGTTAATTTTTATTAATCTAAATACATCCCTACGTATTTACTTATGTTGGAAACTATATTGAATTCCTTTTCTATTGTTCTATTTACTTTTTCCTTTTTAAAACGTTACTAATATTATTTTGAAATGATTAGTTCTTAGATAGTGACATTTATCTGTCAGCTACATACATTAGAATAACTGCGTTTTGTTTGTTCAAAGTGTAGGCTCTGGGATTTAAATTATAGATAATTTTATAAATTTATCCATAAAATATGCAGAAAAAGTATTAATGCAAATCGATAGAAAATTTACTAATCTTTAATTTTTATAATAACATTAATCTCGACAAATAACATTTAAAGGTATTTTTCTCCAAAATCTAATGGGCTCTTTCCAATACAGAAAAAGTTCGAAATACAAAATTTTCTGAATGATAGTAGTTGAGTTAGAGTGGAGGATCCACATACACAGATACATACACACAGACATCATCGTGAAAATGTTAAAATTGGATTCTAGGAACCTTCAAACGTAGTCATTTACCAAAATCTCGATATGCGATTTTTAGCACGATCCCTATACCTCCCTTACCAAGGGTAGCGGGAGGTGCCCAACACAAAACTTCCTGCCATTTAATTTTTATTAAATTTAAATACAAATTTCGGTAATTATGATGATGATGATACATGACATTGTTTAATAACAATTTTTTTTTTATTAAAGTTGTAACAATTCCTCCGAGTTGTTCTTGGAAGTGGTGTTATAAAATATAAACTAAATCTCTCCTCTTTCCGGGTGGTGTGTGACTTCCGGGAACCCTTCCGGAATTTCCCAGCATGCAAATGAAGGCCGGAACTTTTCCTGCCTCTTAATTAAAATCGGCAAGTCGCAGCACCTTTGTCGCAGATGCCAATTTAATGGCGGACGGAAGCCTAGCAATTAGTGCCGTGTTTACCGGAATTTTGTTGTCGCGATATTAAACGAAAGATGTACACTCGCTGCACTTAGTGAAGATGCTTTTTACAAAGACTGTTCAATAATTAAACAGTTACACTACCTAAAAATACTTTCTAATTTACAAGTTGACATCCTACCGGACATCGTCAAGGTCGATGCTATTACCGGCCTAGGCCATAAAAATGTATCTATCGGACTCGTTGCTTACATTTGAGTACACAGAAAAAAATATAATAAGCATCACTGACATTAATTGCATTTATACTTCTGTTAGATAATATTGGATATCTTGAATACGTATTGGTATCCAAACATTATTCTTTAGCGGTAAACGGTAATACTTAAATGATGATGCTGATGATGATGATGATGATGATGATGATGATGATGATGATGATGATGTGAATACACTGATGATGATGATGATGATGATAACAATAACATTGTTTTTATATGTGTGCCACCAAATTAGTTTACCTATAATTGATTCTAGGTATGCGCAATTATTTTGTGCGTCATTAAATTTGGAAAATGTCCGTAATTAAATGAGTAATCATTAATCCTCTCTGTTTTGTATAGAATAATAAATAAAACACTGCGTGGCAGTGGTGTAAAGATTTATTTTAGTTAATTTTTGTCCGGGACAGATAATAAATTTAGCGTCAACCATGTTTCCGCATCGTGGTAAGTTGTGACATCTGGTGGATCCTGTAATTAGAACCAGCGATGTTAACGTTTTCGCATCCAGCATGTTTATAAACCGGCTTTGAAAAATGGACGCTTATCTGATAGTTGGCTACATATTTTACTTTATTCAGATTTATTCTAAAATTTAGCTGATTTAGCGAAACTACTATGAATGTAATTTTTATGCTGATTCAGCAAAATATTGCTACAAACAAAATTGATGGGATGAAAGATACGTTGTTGTAATTAAAAATTATTAACTTCTAAATGAGGTTTCAGGTTTGATGTTGGATGGTAGCTCAGCTACACTTTCGCTCAAAAAAAATAATCATTTTTTTTCTGTAATCATACATAAAATCACGCATTTCCCACTTAGGGCCACTTTTACAATCATTAGGTATAAAATTGAAAATTGTATTTTACAATCCTCGGATAAACCACAGATAGAATAAACTCCAGTATTTCTTATCCCTTGGAAATCGATCGTATAAACCTCGGATAACTTTATCCCTTGTTCTTATGGATACCACCTAAACACAAACGATGTGTTGTTATTCATACGTTTGACAGATGTCAATCAAGTATTTCATCATCACTGTCAGAATCAAAATTATCATTTATATCATCTAACATCTTAAAAAATGTAAATTAAAAGGGAGAAATAATAACAATATTGAAGAAAACTAGTCTAACAAGAAGATAATTTTATTTTGTCAGTACCAACGTAAAGTGATTTAAAATAATTCTTGGTATAACTATCTGACAGATAAAAAAGCATTGTAAAAGACAGTCTTGTTTATCGAAGGTATAATTACTAGGATAAAGTTATACCTCCGATAGCTATACCATAGTTTATCCATCAATTGTAAAAGTAGGCCTTAGTGGATTAGCACAAACCCGAAACAATAATAACAATAATAATAATAATAACATGAACCACCAAAATAATCACTCTCTCTTTCAAGAACATTCTTACTAACCTGACACCATACAACAAATATTCGTCTCTTAACATATTAAAGTGACCGATTTTCGGTAGCGAAATACCGCAATCGGACCACAGTAATAGTTACGAAACAATCATCCTTCGCCACACATTCCTGTCTAAGCACACTTCTTTCGCCTCGGCTACATTCATACACGATCTTCTTCTCTTCTCACTCGGAATTTTTTTTCTCTTTTAGCCCCTTATCAATCACGTCCATTCTCTTACACGCTGGACGGCCACGCAATCGACCACCCTCAATTTCACCAAGATATATACGCTTAACAAGCCGTTTACTCTTCATTCTCTGCACATGACCAAACCATCTCAACTGACTCATTCCTACTCTTTTAACAACATTCTTCCTGACCATACATTCTTCATACACCAAATTATTCCTCACGCAATCTCGTCTTACATATCCACATACACCACGAAAATACTTCATTTCCACGGCAGACATTCTCTTTTTATGCTTTCCCGTCCATGCCCAACATTCGCTTCTAAACATCAAACAGGCACTAGCACTCAATTATAGTTATATGCATAAACAAACAATTTTAATGCAGCTGAGCTTAAAAAATATTACAGAGAACTTCCGAATTCATAAAGAGATCATCACCATCACCACCGTTATCATCATGTGTTACATCTGCCTGTAAATACAAACCTAAATCAGCATTAATCATTTCGAATTTAATATTCATTTCGTCTTTGCTTAGCTTAAATTAATTATCTGTGATATAACCTACAAACAATTGATTTTCCCCTATTAGTGTTTTATCTCATTGTCGTTACGGCATTAAATCCATAGTAACCAGATTCACAAACACAATTGAGGGATAATCCCAGACGAACCGAATTTAACGAGATGGCGTACTTGAAACACTCATGGAAACACATAATGGTAGTATAGAACGGAAGATTCTAGTCGTGAGTTCGGTAGAGCCCGAAGAAGCATAATATTTATGTTTCAAGCAAACCCAGATCATCATATTAGTTATAAAATAAGTTTAAAAAAACAAGTATAAAGAATCGAGTTTTGTGCGTTAAGTATTGTTATTGCCAGGATTAAAAAAAATTATAAAAAATAAGTCTGTAGACACTTTTTATTTTTAAATGAAATGCTGGCAGCAATTTTTTAAGATGTTTGATCAGCTCATTTTATCAAATTCAAATATTTGTAGTAGCGATTTTTTTGAAAGCAGATATGAGAAGGGCATTCTGGCCCACGGTTCAGTGTGACGTCATTCAAGGTCACCCCACACAGTTGTACTATTTACATTGCCCGGTAAAAGTATCTACTTAATTCTGAAAACAGTAAAACAGCATACAAAAAAAGATAAAGTTGTAACAATCTTAAATTTGTTTAACTAATTACAATAAAAATAAACAGGAAAATTATACTCCATTCACTGAGATGAAAGAATATGGAACTAATTTTTGAACAGAAACAAGTCATTCTATTGGTTCGACTTCAAAATTATACACTTTTGACCAATAGAATGACTTGTCTTTGTTCAAGAATTATTTCCACATTTTCTCGTATCATATAAAAATAATAAATGAATTTACGTTACAACAAGCATCGTTTTAAAATGGTATGTCGAAACAATATTATTTGAAAGACAAGCGTGTTGTACGCATCCTTTTCGAGCTTTCGATCGAGTTTCTTATCATTGCTAACATGAGAGAGATTAATATATAACAACTTGTTAATTTGTTCATGATATATGTATATGACCTTTATCACACTGTAATAAACTGTATCATATTGATGAATAAGAAATAAATAAATAAAAATACAGAACATTAACTAAAAGGTTGTATTATTTTTATCATATTGATGTTTTAAATTTAAAAATTATATTATTTATTATTACCGAATTAAATATATTTTATTTATTTTTTTTAAATAATAAACTAATACCCATCGAACAAATACAAAATATTTGTTCTATAATCCAGCTTACAAATTGTTGTGAATATGACAATAATTTTAATATTTTATAACATTGTACAAACGAAATTATTGTTGCCTGTGTTTTATAAAACATCAATAATACATGAATTTAAATATTTTTACGAAGTTATATGTAGTTATTTTGTAAATAAACGACAGATCAAAGGAAAAGTAATTTTATTTTCAACAATATAGCGATAAACATGTTCTCAGAGATGAGTATTTTTCAAGCATATTCAATTCTGAAATAATAACATGGATATAGAAAACAACGCTCGAGATATATTAAAAAACAAAAACGAAATTTTTATATATTGTCTAAATTTAAAAAACCTTCATCATTTTCAATATAAACTTACAGAACCATCCGAAAATCAATACGAATAATTATTAATAAATCACAGCATATTAGCCGTTGCTGGGTGTGCCAATCTATTTTATATCCTGGCTTCCAAACGCATATCCAGATTTTTGTGAATAAGCACGTTTTAATGTCCCTAGGATCCGATTATAACCTTTTTACGATGATGTGTGTCTGTGTGTGTGTGTGTGTGTGTGTGTGTGTGTGTGTGTGTGTGTGTGTGTGTGTGTGTGTGTGTGTGTGTGTGTGTGTGTGTGTGTGTGTGTGTGTGTGTGTGTGTGTGTGTGTGTGTGTGTGTGTGTGTGTGTGTGTGTGTGTGTGTGTGTGTGTGTATGTGTGTGTATGTGTGTGTGTGTGTGTATGTGTGTGTAAATACTATAAGACTTTTTTAACAACGGATTCCTCAATCTAACAATAATGGGAATAGTTGATTAAGTTTTGGTAACAATTGGACAACCCAAAGTAGTAGTTACAAGAAAAAAAAACATCTGAATATTATTTATCGAAAATTTATGTAAATGCTTATATTAATGAACGTTCGATAAATATTAATTCATTATTATATCTTCTATAGATTTAGAGATAAAGAAATGCATATAAAATAATTTAATGTAATAAATCTTAGATCAAACTCCTTGAAAGCAAGAAATTCAAATGTTTGTAATTGACACATAAATGTCACTGTCGAAAATATTTGCATGCCGCTGTCAAAAAAATATTTGTACATCATTATGAAAATAAAGAAAAGTCAACGACGCAAAAGAATATACGTAAAAATGAATACAAAAGGAATATGCAAAAAATGACGACTATAAAGAAAAAGAAAAAACATATATTTCATGTCACATAAGTTTCTAGTTTTACAGAAATAATTTCAAATGACGCTACAATTTTGGGACCTTGTGTAGTCTCTCCCGTGCTGTGTGTACAAAATTATGACGTCACATCAGACTCAAGATGTTTATAAAGAAAATCATTAATGAAAAGTGTAATAATATTAAATATACTCATCATTTTCTACAGCAATAATTATATAGATATACAAATTTCTTTGTTACTAATAATGTTTTACAAAAATTGTTACAAATAATACGTATAGTTTTCTAAACCACTATCAAAGTCACAAAAAATTATTAATGAATCGAAAGTATTTAATTATATATTTATTAATATTTATGCACTATTTAGAAATTTAATTAAAATTTTAATGAAAACACCCACTCCGCAAAATGTTTTTAACCTCCGGATAGCAAATACCCAACTTCAATTAATAACTTGTCTTAATAATGTAGTATTTAGTGTGCCATACAAGAAACCGTGCACTATTTGTTCTATTTAAATACACGTCTGCTTGAACGTTAAGCGTTTAAAGTAATAACATGCTGCGGTATTGCGTTAACGTTCGCTGCGGTAGAAGCTCCCAGAGTTAAGAGTTGATTACAAAGAAGGCACAAGAAATTTTCACACTGGATTCATTAAATTTTAAGGAAACATATTAATGATTTGTGTAGTCATTTGTGATTTGTATTTAAAAATGAAAAGTATTATCATCTTCATCTTTATCTGCATTATTATTAGACGAAGACAGCCACTTTTAACAGTAGACTAACAATGGAAAAAATCTGATGTGGCCAGCACATTACCTTCTGTCAGTACTATGTATTTTGTATACATGTCATACAGAAAGTTCCTTGCAAAAGATTCTATTTCTGGTACATTACCTTAAGGCATCCTGTATTGCCACTAAAATTATAACACAAACATACTGTCAACTGCAATTGACACTGACACCTTTCAATCAGAATTATCTTAATATAGCAGCTGTTTCCAGAGATATAGCGTAGCTGGCTAATATATGATATTTAATTTTTTATAATTTTTTAACTCTATATCCATTTAATATGAAGTATAAAATGCATTCAAATCGTGTAGAGAATAAAATATTCTTTAAAATAAATAAATATATCATCACGGCTTATTAACCATTGCTGGGTGTGCCAATCTGCTTTGTGCACAGATGCGGTAATGATGAAATATTTGCACCGTGCGGGCGCTTACCAGGCGTCACCTCACGGGCACTCATTGCTGGCGTGGAGAGTGCACCACAGGGGTTAATTTTGTGCCATATAAAATTCGAAATATTTGGCGTCGGGATCGAACCCGGTTCCCCAGATTCGCGACCTGACACTCAGGCACGCGGCCATGAGACCTCATAATATTTATAATAACATTAAATGTGAAAAAAGATATTTAACATCGTTTTTTCAAGAAAAACTGTTAAAATCTTCAAATGAGGGTACTTTCGGTTGACCAACTATAACCTAAATCTAATCAGCTCTTTACGTGGATGTAACGAAGAGGAATACGAAAGAATTATAATTTTTGGAATTGTAGTATTAGAGGTATCGCAATTTTGTCACACACAGACACACACACACACACACACACACACGCACATACACACACACACACACACACACACACACACACACACACACACACTCACTCACATACAAACAAACAAACAAACATCATCGTAAAAATAGCAAAATCTTATTCCAGGGAGTCTAAAACGTGCTTATTCATCAAAAACTCACCACCGATTTTTTTGACCAAAGACAATACCTTCCTTACCTAAAGGTGACGGAAGGTAGAAAGAACACAGATCGAATCACGACATGAGGAAAATGACTACACAAAAATGTAAGATATCTTGTCAAGAAATGTAAATATACCCACGTCGATCGACAGAAACAAAGTGTAGAAAAATACTAAATAAAACTGAAACACTATAGTTAAATTGTCTCTATAATATAAGGCTGAAGCTGACTCTCCCAATTTTTGATCTAAAAGTCATTTTAATGTGGTAATGTTGCTGATGAAATATGTTTTGTGGTTACCATTTAAACGTGCCCACCATCACGTATGTATGTAGAGCCGTGAGGAAAAGTAAACTGTAGGAAAACAAACACAATTTTAATCCCAAAGTTTATCCCGCGAAACCATTGTTAATTCATCTGCATTCACGTTGATAGTTGAGGAAATTTTCATACAATTCACGAGGGTAGCTTGCCCTTTGAAAACAATGCAGGTATCCCTAAAAACCTAACCATCGCAATCGGAGAATTGAATATAATACGGATTAAAATGAACAATGCCGAAATAAAGTTAGCACGATCGACGAACAAAGCCAACTTTCCAACGAAAACATGGCTGTTGTGCTGCGGAAATATTATGTCGTCGTTTTATTTTCAGATTATAACTCTTGCTTGCGACGCGGAGCGTTAAAATAATAAACTGGTTATTACTCTGCTAGAAACTTACACTCGAATTCGGATTGTGTTGTTTCCTTCTTTACAACATTACCAAGTTTATCATCACAAGCAAACAGAAAGAAGTACTTCACCGTAGAATCCATACAGATTTTTCCATATTGCAAATGATGCACTTGTCTAATTTTGGAAGCAGTTTTTCCACTCCAGATCTGGTACCTGAGTTTCAGTCAAATTCTATGGTATCCAACGACTGCAAAGATTCTGTACATTCAGATGATCACGCAAAATTATATGTAAGCTATCGTTTCAAAATCCAAGGGTGTCTGAATTTTACAATATATATATATATATATATATATATATATATATATATATATATATATATATATATATATATATATATACAAATAACGCCCAAGGGCATGTTGCTATGGTAATGTCAAAAAATTGATATTGATACTAGGTAAAGCCTAAAACAACCAGCAAAAACATTCATCCGTAATCTACAGAATATTAAGAATAGGGGATTCCACCATTTTTTATAATTTCATCTGAACGTAACTTCATCGTAGAATGCATGCAGATTTTTCCATATTGCAACGATGCACTTGTCTAATTTTGGAAGCAGTTTTTCCACTCCAGATCTGGTACCTGAGTTTCAGTCAAATTCTATGGTATCCAACGACTGCAAAGATTCTGTACATTCAGATGATTACGCAAAATTATATGTATGCTATCATTTCAAAACCCAAGGGTGTCTGAATTTCACGGTATATATACAAATAACGCCCAAAGGCATGTTTATTTATTTATTTTATTTATTTATTTATTTGTTAATCACTCAACAGGAACAGATGTTCCCAATTACAGAGGATTATTGACAAAAATAAAGATAAATACAGTGTAGTTACAAGAAAACTTTGAAATAATGAAGTGACAATATTATAAATAGAAATAACTCAATTTAATTGCTAAAGATCAGACAAGAAATAGTTCATAATTTGTTTTCAAAATTTGGACTATCATAGAAAAGGTCAAGATTGTTAATGTATATGGACACAGTGTTGAATGTAGCACACAACTGTCTAATTGGTGATCGAAGTTCATAGTTTGTTCTATGTTCTATGAAGGTTAATTTACGCCGAGAACCTAAGCGAGGTACTCCAAAATTTAGGCAAGCTAGCGAATAGGCATCATCAATTAGATTATTAACAAGTTTATAGAGATATAAACATGATTGGATTTTTCTACGGCAGTCCAAAGAAATAACATTGAACTCAATTAGACAGTTGGAGTAATTACAGATCGTATCAATGCGACGATGGTGGAATTTAGCACAATACCATATAAATTTTTTCTGTATACTCTCCAGAACTTGTACATGTTTGATATATACAGGATTCCAAATTTGTAATCCATATTCCAGTTTACTACGCACAAATGTATAATACAAAGATTTGAGAGTCTGTAAATTATAAAACGCTTGTGTATTACGAATTATGAAGCCAAGATTTCGGTAAGAAGCTTTTCGAATATCATTAAAATGGGGTATAAAGCTAAGTTTGCTATGGTAATGTCAAAAAATTGATATTGATACTAGGTAAAGCCTAAAAAAACCAGCAAAAGCATTCATCTGTAATCTACAGAATATTAAAAATAGGGGATTCCACCATTTTTTATAATTTCATCTGAACGTATACGTAAAACTAAGACTGTAGGTGAAAATCCGGTGAAAAATTCCTATTAATAAGCGAGTTATAGTCCTCCGAAATTTGAAAATATAGATGTAACGTCACGTATAGTAGTTTTTATATCAAACTATTTTCTTCGTGGACCTAAATGTTCTTGAAATATATGCTATTTCTAAATTATATTTATAAAAAATAAATGAATATTATTATACTGTACAAGTCGACATTATTTATTATAGGAAATTTATTTAAATTATTAAGTTTAATGCAAAATATTTATATTCAAATAAAAACTGTTTGAGAATTGCACTACTGGACTGATAACCACGCCTCCGCTATTTGAATTTCTCTACTTCCATTGGTAGTAGCCTTCGCCCCTAACTCGGTATTCGTTATATATTTATAGGTGGTCTTTGAGACGTCAATCAAAATAATATGTATGGAGTTCATATGAGTGACGAGCTGCTAAAACAAAAACCTCCTTATTTCCGAGGTATTTAAATTATATCATTTTATTTCTTTGCTAATATTCATTATTAAGAATCTACTTTCACTATTTTTTACTAATTTCTCGTAATTCGATTGTGCTGTAATCCCGTATTATAGTCGGACGTAAAATGTTGAAGACGCCACGGGAGTTAAACAGATAATAATGCCTTTAATCAAAGTACACTGTTGACCTCAGAAATTATTGTCGTTAATACACCCTTCATACTTAATTACTATAACAGATACTTATACACACACGAAAGAAAATGTCTTTTATCGTAACATTTCAGTTATATTAGAATGTTGTACAAGTATAATTGATAAAATACAAATAGAATTTAATATAGGTATTAAATTTCTAAATGAACTGGCTTGTTTTATATAGACAACACATATTTTATTAAATCTGCAGGCAGATAATACAAGAATATATTTATTTATTTATTTAAATATATCCATTTGCACAAACCAAATCCGAATAAAACAAATTATTCATAGTTACACGATCTATAAAAATTCATGAACGTGTGAACAAATATTTATTGTCCATTATTCACACTCATATGACAAACTGTGAAAGAACCTCCCGTTTAATATTCAAACCGTTTACATAAATAATCGCGAAAATAATTTCAAGTTTTAATATTCGATTCCTCGTATTGATTTTATAATATAGTGAGGGGGATATGTCATTTTGCACCCTCGCTGGAATATTATATAAGGGGATGATATTGGTCAATAAGGGTTCGAAAATATTTACATAAACGTTTCATCTGTGGCCGATGCTATATTTGTCCTGGGGCAAGAATCGCCTTTTGCCAATTTGCTGTTTTGAAGAGGGTATATAACGCTATTCCTGTATAATAAACATATATCAACATAGAATCAGATGTATTTATTTTCGACAGAATTATCTTCAATAGCATTAATACAACTCTTACAATTTTATTGCTACTTATAGAGTACCACAAGGTTATACATTAAGCCTTTTATTTTTTGTACTGTTCATAAATAATATTACATGCTGTATTACTTTTTCAAAATATCAACGGTTTACAAGTAAAAATAATTACCCAAAAATAGGTTATCTGGTAATGTATTTTACGGATTTTTTTTATTATTTTTTTGAGCAACGTTTTATTAGTAATTCATATACAGTGTGTTCAAAAAAATTCCTAACTCGAAGTAGGCTATTAACAAAAAAACGTATGTCAATTTAAAAATATTTAATTAAATGTCAATTTGACAAAAGATATTTGGATATTGTCAAAAATGGCATCTAAAGAAATAAAAGCTTTTCTTTATGTATCTTATTTCATAAATGGAAACAAATTAGAAAACGGCGAATGTCAATATACTATATCCTTTTTTATCTTTTCTCCTTAAAATTACATTTCAAGATCAATTTTGACAACTTGATTTTTGAATTGAATAATGATCAGACACACGGTTCTCTGTTCATAGCCTACTTCGAGTTAGGATTTTTTTTAACACACTGTATTAGAACATCATGAAGGCTACAATCATATCTTTTTTTATATTTTACGTTCATAATTAAATCATTACGACACCCAATTACGTATCGAAAGAGCTTTCTTTTTAATACGCAAGTTTTGTTTTCGAAGTTTGGTACTAGATAGCATTTAGTTATGTGCATAAATCAGAATTGACATGAACTTTCAAATAATTGGCAAAATTGACTCCTGTGGTGCACTCTCCACGTTAGCAGCTAGTGCCCGTGAGATGCCGCCTGGTAAACGCGGGCAAATGCAAATACATAGTTATATCTTTATGTTTAGGCAGTACAAATATATTTATTATTCATTTTATTATTATTTTTACAGATAAATTATTGTTTGTGATTAATTGTTCCAGTTATAAAATTGTTCATTAAAATGTTTTCATTAATATCCACCATATCTAGCACAAAGATAAAAATATGTTTATTTTGGTTAAATAAATCTCTTCTACCATGCCAAATATTTGTGCAAATATGCATTTTAATCATCTATGTTATTTGTGAAATGTGTTTAATTAAAATAAAACATGCTGGAAATATATTCACATTTACATCTTTAGACTCTATATAAACATTCTATTCATTACATTTTTATTCAGCGCTCATACATATATTTATTACAAAATCAATGAGATATATTTTGTTATATATTAATACATTATTACTAATCATAGTTTCTACCTGATAATTTATTAATTACTAGTATTAGTACTTAATTAATTATTTGTATCTGGTTGAGAGTAATAATTATTGTTGCTATGATGATGTTTCTAATTAATACTGTGAATAGTGATGATTAAAATTTAATATTTTCATATTCAAGCTCGGTACAGCAACATTATATTAGAAACGTTATCAGCATTATTTGTCTCATCGTGCTAAACTAAAATTATCATACAGAGAGCTTGGTATGGAAAAAAATGATATATTTTCTACATTCTCAATACCAGTAATATTATCACTATTTCTGTAATATTTTAACGTAATGATGGTACAGTAATGCAAATTACTGAATATAGGCTGTCTCATAACTCGCGCCCCAGAGCGAATGAGGAAACACGAGACTAAACTCGGATATATAATTTCGAAGAAAAAAAAAATCTAGCTTAAAAGATATTCGAGAAAAGACGTCTTAAAATTGACCAATCAGAGACCTACACCTTTAACGTGTGTTTGCCGTAATTTTACGTTACTAGGGATTTATACAAATCAAATCTTCTTTAAATTGTATGGGCGACTGTAGTTTTCGAAAAATGTCAGTGTCAAATTCTTACCATGTATTCAGCCGCTGATTACTTAGAAATGATTATAATTTTCGGAGATTGTGGACGTAAGCCAGAGAGGCAGCACGAGTCTATTTGGAACGTTTTCCGGATAGAAATCTTGTGGATCATAAAGTGATATTGAGAGCCATCGCAAGGATGCATGAGACCGGTCAAGTTATGCCAGATCAAATGACAATAATATTTTCGTTTAACGCATTTTACACAGCTGCTACAACACGTTGCACTGTACGATATAAATGATGATCTCGGATGACACCTTCGCTAACCTAAATTTGTTGACAGTGAAAAGTCAACTCTAAAGTGCCAAATTACAGTAAGTCGAACAAATTTTGTAACTCACTAGTAGTATTTTTAAAACCTAGCAACCAGTTTTATTTTGTAATAATATCATCACACCTCAAGATATCCTTCCGGGATTGGTGGATTAAAAAGTCTTGTAACTCCGTTATGCAAGCAGCCGCAAATTATTTTCTTCTATTTGTTAGCAACCTATTGTCGTCGGCAAGTGTCAGTTTCGACGGGGTGCGAGTTGTGAGACACCCTGTAGGTATATCTAGATGTGTACACAATGATGATATATTTATTTTGCAATTAAATTAGATAGCAATATCACCATTATCATCAATTTAATCAAAAAATATCAAAATTAATTGTATCATCATTTTATACAAGAATAAGTATATGAAACAATGTGCACAATACTTTTATTATATCATTACTTCAATTAAAAATACAATACAATATCAATAATTTAAAAAATATTTATTTCATCTTCGAATTTACAATGTTCCGAGTTCAACCCTGACCACCCGCCTCCGGAAACATGGTAAATAATGTCCGTCCGGAACCCCGGAGTCTTCACCGGAATCAGCCTTAACCAGATTTAGCTTCTGTGCAAATTTTCAACCCTTAGTTTTTGCTGGGATGTGTCTTCCTATGATATATTACATGATAATTGCTTAGCTTAGATGAGTGTTAGACCTTTGTATGCTGGACATAGAACTGCTAAGACCTTACAATGACGGCTGGGGATGATGTTTTTTAGTGGATAATTATTACAAAATAGTCTGAACAGTGTAGAATATTTAATGCAAGAAGTGGGTCACCAGAAAGTTATATATTAATGTGCTTAATTTTATATACCGTGTGTCTGTCGTAAAGGTGTACATAGGAGATTAACATGGGAAATCATTTTTTTGCAATTTCCTGCTCGCCTAATTATTTTATGCAAAAATGCGTCAAATTAAAGTTTTAGAACATAAAATTCTGCATCTAAATCAATAAACAGAATTAGTTTTCCATGCATTGTAACGACAGAAATTAAATATGAAAATATCGAAAATTACGTTGAAAATATCGACAGCCATGGAATTGAACAAAAAATAAATAAATGCTTGACATTTTATCTGTCACAACGTAAGTTAAACTTATTTGACGTTTCTGACAATTTGATTTTATCTCTAGTTTTATTGTGTGAAATGATTAAAAAAATGAACATTTATACGAATGAAGAGCAAAATTCGTGACAAAATTTGAAAAGACTGCTAATGTGTCTTCAAAAAATACACGTAAGCTGCGTAATCAGAATCAGACTATAGAACAAGCAGAACATGCGTTACTCTAAGAAAGAGTGGTACGAATGATAAGTGTAGACCCCTTCTGTAGTAAGGTAGATGTATTGAAAATGAGTTGAGAGTACATAACAGCATCATACATAATTTTGTTTCACAATGTTGAATTTTTGATATATTTATATTATTTAAACAAAACTGCATTTTCTTAACTTTATTTAAACGTCAAATAAGTTAACCCTAACCTCGACCCTAACTTACGTTGTGACAGATCACGTAACAGATAAAACGTCAAGCATTTATTTATTTTTTGTTCAATTCCATGGCTGTCGATATTTTTAGCGTAATTTTCGACATTTTCATATTTAATTTCTGTCGTTATAAAACATGTAAATGTAATTCTGTTTATTGTTTTATATACCCTAAAATTTTTATTTGACGCATTTTTGCTTAAAATAATTAGGCGAGCAGGAAATTGCAAAAAACTGATTTCCCATATTAATCTCCTATGTACACCTTTAAAATAGACACACGGTATAATATTTTATAATGATTCAGTATTATTCAATAATAATTATTAACAAAATCATTTGCAAAATACATTTAATATAAATATAATAATTAATATTTTTATCATATTTTTATTTTTATACATGAATTTGATTAGCGTAGTAGTTGAAATTTTGTTTATGCTAGCAACAACCTGGTAGTCTGCAGATGCTGTTGTTGATAAAGTGCGTCACATGTTTTTAAAACATTATTCGTTGGTTTTAGTGTAAATATTGTTAATATTTATTTGTTTTTACTGTTAAAGTGATGTATTAAGTTCAGTGAACATGAATTGATAATAATTATGGTTAAATTGCAACATATATGTTTATAAACAACTAAACAAAATATAACCTCTTTCCTTCCATGTGATATGTGTTTATTATGAACTATATATAAACTTTTATGTCCAATGATGCAGCCGTAAAGGTTACTTGGTTTACAAAATGTAAGTTTTTATTTTGTTTTATATTCTTTTAATGAAAATTATAAAGCTGTACTCTGTTCTATATAAATTCATTACTTTACTAATATAATTTGTTTAAAGTTATTTAAAATTAAATGTACTAAACTATGATGATACAAAAATTTATATTAGTCGAATAACCTTGTGTTAAGTAAATCAATACAAATTTAAAACAAGATTTCAAATATTATTACAAGCATTTGGATATCAGCTGGTTTAGTTTATAGAACACAAAATCGTTTCTTTTTATATACACAAAATAAGTTGTAATATTGATTTAAGAAGCAAAAAAATAAAAATATATACAAATATCACGGTGGCTTATCGTCCATATCTGGGTGTGCCAATATGACAACATAAAACTCAGTATTATCATTATCTTTATCATCATTTGGGCAAGAAATTCCACAATGGTAATAATATTTTACAAATTGATTGTTATAAAATAAAATATCTTTACTTTCATCATCATCTTTATAAGTATCACCAAAAGAAAATGAAAAAGATTTAATTTGCTACTATTTTACTTCAATATAACATATTTCATTAGTATAAAATGCATTGTTATCATCATCTTTATTATCATTCAAACAAGAAATTCCATAATGAAAACGCCCGCACGGTATAAATATGTCATTATCAATACCGAAATCTGTGCACATAGCAGATTGGCACATCCAGCAATGGGTAATATGCCGTGATAATATATTTATTTATTTATTATCACTTACATCATCATCTTTACAAGTACGACCAAAAAAATAAATTAAAAATGTCAAAAGGATTTTATTTACATTGACATATTGACATCTGTTTCGATGTTGCATGCTCTTTGAAAGACTTACTCTTGTAGTTATATAATCAGGTAAACAATTTTAGTTTTTAAATATTAATGCCCAGTTTTATAAAAGATGGATAAGTAAATTACTAGCATAGTAAAATTTACTCTTAGAGTAAAATAGTTAATTCCAGTGATTTTCGTTTTATAAAGCAAGAATAAAAATACTAGCTAAGTAAATCTACAGAATAAATTACTCCACCGATTTTCGAGGGAGTAAATTTTATTCTGTAGAATAAATTTGACACATCAACATTCATTGAATTAAATTTATTATAAATTTCATTTCTTGCATTATTACTACATTTATTTATTTATATCCAATATATTTGCTTTGTCTATTTCTGTGTAATTTTTTCCCCGTTCTCTCTTTTCTCCATGTTAGTTGACACCTGGCATTTTATGACACACTTTATTTTCTGTTTTGACTTTTGGGTTTATTTCGTGTCAGGAACATGCAGAATACAATATTATTAAAACATTCTGCGGAACATTGCTTGGAATAGATCCTCTTCAGTTGGAGATTAACATTATAGTCAGGAGTGGTTTTAAGGGATACCGTCTAGTAATGTTATATCCTGGTTTTATCAATTTCTCTTATGCTCCAGTAGTGGAAAGCTTAGCCGGTATAAGAAACCATAGCCTGAGTGTACTACGGTATTCACACACTCTTCATGGAGGCTCTTTTCCTTATCCCCAGTTAAAATTGTAGTTGCAAATTCATAAAAAATATAATTTTATTACCACTCTGGCCTATAGATTCTTAATATAGTGAAAAACAATATTAAAGGTGAATTCACAAATTAAAATTAGGTTTAGATTTATGGTTTATACTTTAGATTTAAAGACTTTGGCTGCATATTATCTAATGACTCCATTCACACTTCAGAATTTAGGGTTTCTAAATCCAAATCATAAAGCTAAACATTACAAGGTCCAAACTTTAGGTTTTGATTTAGTTTCACGTCACAAACTTCACCAATATAAACGACTCTGAAATGATATAGATATATACACCTTTATTTAGTATCCACTTGGTGAATTCGGCTTTTTAAACAAATGCGAGAAGAACATGGAGACTGTCATAACTTAATTGCTGAAATATAACCAATAATGCCAAGCGAATGACAGTTTCACGGCGCACAGGTGTGTTGTTGAATACTGCTCTACCGATATTTAAATCTTGTTTTTGAATCATTTACGCAGATGTCTACATATCAAAACTAATTTTCAGGTAATTTAAACTTACATTTATGAATGACTTACTTAAATCTAAACAAAAACCATAAACCTAATTTTCATTTGTGAATGCACCCTAAATGTATATAATTATAGAAAGTATTAAAATAGTTGTATTCAAAAATCACAAAATAATGACAGATGTCAGGTATCTGTCGGTAAATCACTAGGATAAAATATTTACTCTGCAAGTAGTTATTTTAATCTGTAACTTGTTTTATAAAACAGACATTTTTATTTACTCGTCAATTAAATATCAAAGTAATAACTCAGTAGTTTATTCGCTGTTTATAAAACCGGGCATAAGTAGACCGTCTGTATCTCCTTAGCGAAATCAAAACAAATCACGGCTTTTTTGCTACGTTTCCATGGAAGCGTCTTTAATTAGGCACGCGCTTTGGAATTTTTGTATTAATCCGTTTGGCTAAACGAAAAAGAAAAATCCGGGGCAAAAACAGGGTTTGCAGAGAAAACAAGCGAATCATTAATTCTCTTCCAATTATTTCTGGCTAAATAAAATCGCGAGACACGAGAAAAGGGCCATTTGTAATAATCCATATCATTCGTGTAGTCATCATAATAACGTAGTAAATTATAAAGCAGCTATTCATTAGCAACCATAGGTATAAATAACCAGGTTAATAATTTCGCCGGGTGGAAATATGCACAACATTTAATTTTACTCAAACTGTGGAAATGAATCACTCTCTGCCGAAAAACCCACACGTTCATTAGTTACTTCAGCTGACGCGAGACTGATGTTACACTTGGCACAACATAGGGTGGTTTCAACAATAAATATTTCATCAACCCTTCTTGGAATTGCGACATTGGTGATAAACAAATTTTGATACATTACGCTTACACATTCTCGCACAATTTGCACATAAATTTCGCTGGAATATTTCGCGAAACGTAAACAGAAATGAAAATGATAATGCTATGATATTGTCTACAGTCCCGAACGCGGGATCGTGTTCTTTTAGAAATTTATTAGACAATACAACTTACAAAAAATTATTAAATAATTTAATGAGACACGCTCTAATTTAGTGTTGATTTATAAGTGTCCGACGGGTTAGCCGGATACGGCAACGTGCTAGGATTGTTCCTTAGGGTTGCTTTATTGAGTATTTAAAGAAATATTTATTAGACAAAAATGAATACATCTTACAAAAAATTATTAATTAATTTAATGTGACTCGCTCAAATTTAGGGTTGAATTATAAATGACTGACGGGTTAACCGGATACGGCAAAGTGCTAGGATTGTTCCTCGGGGTTGTTATAGTGAGTATATAAAGAAATATTTATTAGACAATAATGAATACAGCTTACAAAAAATTATTAATTAGTTTAATGTGACTCGCTCAAATTTAGGGTCGAATTATGAATGACTGACGGGTTAACCGGATACGGCAAAGTGCTAGGATTGTTCCTCGGGATTGTTATAGTGAGTATTTAAAGAAATATTTATTAGACAATAATGAATACAGCTTACAAAAAATTATTAATTAATTTAATGTGACTCGCTCAAATTTAGGGTTGAATTATAAATGACTGACGGGTTAACCGGATACGGCAAAGTGCTAGGATTGTTCCTCGGGGTTGTTATAGTGAGTATTTAAAGAAATATTTATTAGACAATAATGAATACAGCTTACAAAAAATTATTTATTAATTTAATGTGACTCGCTCAAATTTAGGGTTGAATTATAAATGACTGACGGGTTAACCGGATACGGCAAAGTGCTAGGATCGTTCCTTGGGGTTATTATAGTGAGTATTTAAAGAAATATTTATTAGACAATAATGAATACACCCTACAAAAAAATATTAATTAATTTAATGTGACTCGCTCAAATTTAGGGTTGAATTATAAATGACCGACGGGTTAACCGGATACGGCAAAGTGCTAGGATTGTTCCTCGGGGTTGTTATAGTGAGTATTTAAAGAAATATTTATTAGACAATAATGAATACAGCTTACAAAAAATTATTAATTAATTTAATGTGACTCGCTCAAATTTAGGGTCAAATTATAAATGACTGACGGGTTAACCGGATACGGCAAAGTGCTAGGATTGTTCCTCGGGGTTGTTATAGTGAGTATTTAAAGAAATATTTATTAGACAATAATGAATACAGCTTACAAAAAATTATTAATTAATTTAATGTGACTCGCTCAAGTTTAGGATTGAATTATAAATGACTGACGGGTTAACCGGATACGGCAAAGTGCTAGGATTGTTCCTCGGGGTTGTTATAGTGAGTATTTAAAGAAATATTTATTAAACAATAATGAATACAGCTTACAAAAAATTATTAATTAATTTGAGGTGACTCGCTCAAATTTAGGGTTGAATTATAAATGACTGACGGGTTAACCGGATACGGCAAAGTGCTAGGATTGTTCCTCGGGGTTGTTATAGTGAGTACTTAAAGAAATATTTATTAGACAATAATGAATACACCTTACAAAAAATTATTAATTAATTTGAGGTGACTCGCTCAAATTTAGGGTTGAATTATAAATGACTGACGGGTTAACCGGATACGGCAAAGTGCTAGGATTGTTCCTCGGGGTTGTTATAGTGAGTATTTAAAGAAATATTTATTAGACAATAATGAATACACCTTACAAAAAATTATTAATTAATTTGCGGTGACTCGCTCAAATTTAGGGTTGAATTATAAATGACTGACGGGTTAACCGGATACGGCAAAGTGCTAGGATTGTTCCTCGGGGTTGTTATAGTGAGTATTTAAAGAAATATTTATTAGACAATAATGAATACAGCTTACAAAAAATTATTAATTAATTTGAGGTGACTCGCTCAAATTTAGGGTTGAATTATAAATGACTGACGGGTTAACCGGATACGGCAAAGTGCTTGGATTGTTCCTCGGGGTTGTTATAGTGAGTATTTAAAGAAATATTTATTAGACAATAATGAATACACCTTACAAAAAATTATTAATTAATTTGAGGTGACTCGCTCAAATTTAGGGTTGAATTATAAATGACTGACGGGTTAACCGGATACGGCAAAGTGCTAGGATTGTTCCTCGGGGTTGTTATAATGAGTATTTAAAGAAATATTTATTAGACAATAATGAATACAGCTTGCAAAAAATTATTAATTAATTTGAGGTGACTCGCTCAAATTTAGGGTTGAATTATAAATGACTGACGGGTTAACCGGATACGGCAAAGTGCTAGGATTGTTCCTCGGGGTTGTTATAGTGAGTATTTAAAGAAATATTTATTAGACAATAATGAATACACCTTACAAAAAATTATTAATTAATTTGAGGTGACTCGCTCAAATTTAGGGTTGAATTATAAATGACTGACGGGTTAACCGGATACGGCAAAGTGCTAGGATTGTTCCTCGGGGTTGTTATAGTGAGTATTTAAAGAAATATTTATTAGACAATAATGAATACAGCTTACAAAAAATTATTAATTAATTTGAGGTGACTCGCTCAAATTTAGGGTTGAATTATAAATGACTGACGGGTTAACCGGATACGGCAAAGTGCTAGGATTGTTCCTCGGGGTTGTTTTAGTGAGTATTTAAAGAAATATTTATTAGACAATAATGAATACAGCTAACAAAAAATTATTAATTAATTTGAGGTGACTCGCTCAAATTTAGGGTTGAATTATAAATGACTGACGGGTTAACCGGATACGGCAAAGTGCTAGGATTGTTCCTCGGGGTTGTTATAGTGAGTATTTAAAGAAATATTTATTAGACAATAATGAATACAGCTTACAAAAAATTATTAATTAATTTGAGGTGACTCGCTCAAATTTAGGGTTGAATTATAAATGACTGACGGGTTAACCGGATACGGCAAAGTGCTAGGATTGTTCCTCGGGGTTGTTATAGTGAGTATTTAAAGAAATATTTATTAGACAATAATGAATACACCTTACAAAAAATTATTAATTAATTTGAGGTGACTCGCTCAAATTTAGGGTTGAATTATAAATGACTGACGGGTTAACCGGATACGGCAAAGTGCTAGGATTGTTCCTCGGGGTTGTTATAGTGACTATTTAAAGAAATATTTATTAGACAATAATGAATACAGCTTACAAAAAATTATTAATTAATTTGAGGTGACTCGCTCAAATTTAGGGTTGAATTATAAATGACTGACGGGTTAACCGGATACGGCAAAGTACTAGGATTGTTCCTCGGGGTTGTTATAGTGAGTATTTAAAGAAATATTTATTAGACAATAATGAATACACCTTACAAAAAATTATTAATTAATTTGAGGTGACTCGCTCAAATTTAGGGTTGAATTATAAATGACTGACGGGTTAACCGGATACGGCAAAGTGCTAGGATTGTTCCTCGGGGTTGTTATAGTGAGTATTTAAAGAAATATTTATTAGACAATAATGAATACAGCTTACAAAAAATTATTAATTAATTTGAGGTGACTCGCTCAAATTTAGGGTTGAATTATAAATGACTGACGGGTTAACCGGATACGGCAAAGTGCTAGGATTGTTCCTCGGGGTTGTTATAGTGAGTATTTAAAGAAATATTTATTAGACAATAATGAATACACCTTACAAAAAATTATTAATTAATTTGCGGTGACTCGCTCAAATTTAGGGTTGAATTATAAATGACTGACGGGTTAACCGGATACGGCAAAGTGCTAGGATTGTTCCTCGGGGTTGTTATAGTGAGTATTTAAAGAAATATTTATTAGACAATAATGAATACACCTTACAAAAAATTATTAATTAATTTGAGGTGACTCGCTCAAATTTAGGGTTGAATTATAAATGACTGACGGGTTAACCGGATACGGCAAAGTGCTAGGATTGTTCCTCGGGGTTGTTATAGTGAGTATTTAAAGAAATATTTATTAGACAATAATGAATACAGCTTACAAAAAATTATTAATTAATTTGAGGTGACTCGCTCAAATTTAGGGTTGAATTATAAATGACTGACGGGTTAACCGGATACGGCAAAGTGCTAGGATTGTTCCTCGGGGTTGTTATAGTGAGTATTTAAAGAAATATTTATTAGACAATAATGAATACACCTTACAAAAAATTATTAATTAATTTGAGGTGACTCGCTCAAATTTAGGGTTGAATTATAAATGACTGACGGGTTAACCGGATACGGCAAAGTGCTAGGATTGTTCCTCGGGGTTGTTATAGTGACTATTTAAAGAAATATTTATTAGACAATAATGAATACAGCTTACAAAAAATTATTAATTAATTTGAGGTGACTCGCTCAAATTTAGGGTTGAATTATAAATGACTGACGGGTTAACCGGATACGGCAAAGTGCTAGGATTGTTCCTCGGGGTTGTTATAGTGAGTATTTAAAGAAATATTTATTAGACAATAATGAATACACCTTACAAAAAATTATTAATTAATTTGAGGTGACTCGCTCAAATTTAGGGTTGAATTATAAATGACTGATGGGTTAACCGGATACGGCAAAGTGCTAGGATTGTTCCTCGGGGTTGTTATAGTGAGTATTTAAAGAAATATTTATTAGACAATAATGAATACACCTTACAAAAAATTATTAATTAATTTGAGGTGACTCGCTCAAATTTAGGGTTGAATTATAAATGACTGACGGGTTAACCGGATACGGCAAAGTGCTAGGATTGTTCCTCGGGGTTGTTATAGTGACTATTTAAAGAAATATTTATTAGACAATAATGAATACAGCTTACAAAAAATTATTAATTAATTTGAGGTGACTCGCTCAAATTTAGGGTTGAATTATAAATGACTGACGGGTTAACCGGATACGGCAAAGTGCTAGGATTGTTCCTCGGGGTTGTTATAGTGAGTATTTAAAGAAATATTTATTAGACAATAATGAATACACCTTACAAAAAATTATTAATTAATTTGAGGTGACTCGCTCAAATTTAGGGTTGAATTATAAATGACTGACGGGTTAACCGGATACGGCAAAGTGCTAGGATTGTTCCTCGGGGTTGTTATAGTGAGTATTTAAAGAAATATTTATTAGACAATAATGAATACAGCTTACAAAAAATTATTAATTAATTTGAGGTGACTCGCTCAAATTTAGGGTTGAATTATAAATGACTGACGGGTTAACCGGATACGGCAAAGTGCTAGGATTGTTCCTCGGGGTTGTTATAGTGAGTATTTAAAGAAATATTTATTAGACAATAATGAATACACCTTACAAAAAATTATTAATTAATTTGAGGTGACTCGCTCAAATTTAGGGTTGAATTATAAATGACTGATGGGTTAACCGGATACGGCAAAGTGCTAGGATTGTTCCTCGGGGTTGTTATAGTGAGTATTTAAAGAAATATTTATTAGACAATAATGAATACACCTTACAAAAAATTATTAATTAATTTGAGGTGACTCGCTCAAATTTAGGGTTGAATTATAAATGACTGACGGGTTAACCGGATACGGCAAAGTGCTAGGATTGTTCCTCGGGGTTGTTATAGTGACTATTTAAAGAAATATTTATTAGACAATAATGAATACAGCTTACAAAAAATTATTAATTAATTTGAGGTGACTCGCTCAAATTTAGGGTTGAATTATAAATGACTGACGGGTTAACCGGATACGGCAAAGTGCTAGGATTGTTCCTCGGGGTTGTTATAGTGAGTATTTAAAGAAATATTTATTAGACAATAATGAATACACCTTACAAAAAATTATTAATTAATTTGAGGTGACTCGCTCAAATTTAGGGTTGAATTATAAATGACTGACTGGTTAACCGGATACGGCAAAGTGCTAGGATTGTTCCTCGGGGTTGTTATAGTGAGTATTTAAAGAAATATTTATTAGACAATAATGAATACAGCTTACAAAAAATTATTAATTAATTTGAGGTGACTCGCTCAAATTTAGGGTTGAATTATAAATGACTGACGGGTTAACCGGATACGGCAAAGTGCTAGGATTGTTCCTCGGGGTTGTTATAGTGAGTATTTAAAGAAATATTTATTAGACAATAATGAATACACCTTACAAAAAATTATTAATTAATTTGAGGTGACTCGCTCAAATTTAGGGTTGAATTATAAATGACTGACGGGTTAACCGGATACGGCAAAGTGCTAGGATTGTTCCTCGGGGTTGTTATAGTGAGTATTTAAAGAAATATTTATTAGACAATAATGAATACAGCTTACAAAAAATTATTAATTAATTTGAGGTGACTCGCTCAAATTTAGGGTTGAATTATAAATGACTGACGGGTTAACCGGATACGGCAAAGTGCTAGGATTGTTCCTCGGGGTTGTTATAGTGAGTATTTAAAGAAATATTTATTAGACAATAATGAATACAGCTTACAAAAAATTATTAATTAATTTGAGGTGACTCGCTCAAATTTAGGGTTGAATTATAAATGACTGACGGGTTAACCGGATACGGCAAAGTGCTAGGATTGTTCCTCGGGGTTGTTATAGTGAGTATTTAAAGAAATATTTATTAGACAATAATGAATACACCTTACAAAAAATTATTAATTAATTTGAGGCGACTCGTTCAAATTTAGGGTTGAATTTTAAATGACTGACGGGTTAACCGGATACGGCAAAGTGCTAGGATTGTTCCTCGGGGTTGTTATAGTGAGTATTTAAAGAAATATTTATTAGACAATAATGAATACAGCTTACAAAAAATTATTAATTAATTTGAGGTGACTCGCTCAAATTTAGGGTTGAATTATAAATGACTGACGGGTTAACCGGATACGGCAAAGTGCTAGGATTGTTCCTCGGGGTTGTTATAGTGAGTATTTAAAGAAATATTTATTAGACAATAATGAATACACCTTACAAAAAATTATTAATTAATTTGAGGTGACTCGCTCAAATTTAGGGTTGAATTATAAATGACTGACGGGTTAACCGGATACGGCAAAGTGCTAGGATTGTTCCTCGGGGTTGTTATAGTGAGTATTTAAAGAAATATTTATTAGACAATAATGAATACAGCTTACAAAAAATTATTAATTAATTTGAGGTGACTCGCTCAAATTTAGGGTTGAATTATAAATGACTGACGGGTTAACCGGATACGGCAAAGTGCTAGGATTGTTCCTCAGGGTTGTTATAGTGAGTATTTAAAGAAATATTTATTAGACAATAATGAATACAGCTTACAAAAAATTATTAATTAATTTGAGGTGACTCGCTCAAATTTAGGGTTGAATTATAAATGACTGACGGGTTAACCGGATACGGAAAAGTGCTAGGATTGTTCATCGGGGTTGTTATAGTGAGTATTTAAAGAAATATTTATTAGACAATAATGAATACACCTTACAAAAAATTATTAATTAATTTGAGGTGACTCGCTCAAATTTAGGGTTGAATTATAAATGACTGACGGGTTAACCGGATACGGCAAAGTGCTAGGATTGTTCCTCGGGGTTGTTATAGTGAGTATTTAAAGAAATATTTATTAGACAATAATGAATACAGCTTACAAAAAATTATTAATTAATTTGAGGTGACTCGCTCAAATTTAGGGTTGAATTATAAATGACTGACGGGTTAACCGGATACGGCAAAGTGCTAGGATTGTTCCTCGGGGTTGTTATAGTGAGTATTTAAAGAAATATTTATTAGACAATAATGAATACACCTTACAAAAAATTATTAATTAATTTGAGGTGACTCGCTCAAATTTAGGGTTGAATTATAAATGACTGACGGGTTAACCGGATACGGCAAAGTGCTAGGATTGTTCCTCGGGGTTGTTATAGTGAGTATTTAAAGAAATATTTATTAGACAATAATGAATACAGCTTACAAAAAATTATTAATTAATTTGAGGTGACTCGCTCAAATTTAGGGTTGAATTATAAATGACTGACGGGTTAACCGGATACAGCAAAGTGCTAGGATTGTTCCTCGGGGTTGTTATAGTGAGTATTTAAAGAAATATTTATTAGACAATAATGAATACACCTTACAAAAAATTATTAATTAATTTGAGGTGACTCGCTCAAATTTAGGGTTGAATTATAAATGACTGATGGGTTAACCGGATACGGCAAAGTGCTAGGATTGTTCCTCGGGGTTGTTATAGTGAGTATTTAAAGAAATATTTATTAGACAATAATGAATACACCTTACAAAAAATTATTAATTAATTTGAGGTGACTCGCTCAAATTTAGGGTTGAATTATAAATGACTGACGGGTTAACCGGATACGGCAAAGTGCTAGGATTGTTCCTCGGGGTTGTTATAGTGAGTATTTAAAGAAATATTTATTAGACAATAATGAATACAGCTTACAAAAAATTATTAATTAATTTGAGGTGACTCGCTCAAATTTAGGGTTGAATTATAAATGACTGACGGGTTAACCGGATACGGCAAAGTGCTAGGATTGTTCCTCGGGGTTGTTATAGTGAGTATTTAAAGAAATATTTATTAGACAATAATGAATACACCTTACAAAAAATTATTAATTAATTTGAGGTGACTCGCTCAAATTTAGGGTTGAATTATAAATGACTGACGGGTTAACCGGATACGGCAAAGTGCTAGGATTGTTCCTCGGGGTTGTTATAGTGAGTATTTAAAGAAATATTTATTAGACAATAATGAATACAGCTTACAAAAAATTATTAATTAATTTGAGGTGACTCGCTCAAATTTAGGGTTGAATTATAAATGACTGACGGGTTAACCGGATACAGCAAAGTGCTAGGATTGTTCCTCGGGGTTGTTATAGTGAGTATTTAAAGAAATATTTATTAGACAATAATGAATACACCTTACAAAAAATTATTAATTAATTTGAGGTGACTCGCTCAAATTTAGGGTTGAATTATAAATGACTGATGGGTTAACCGGATACGGCAAAGTGCTAGGATTGTTCCTCGGGGTTGTTATAGTGAGTATTTAAAGAAATATTTATTAGACAATAATGAATACACCTTACAAAAAATTATTAATTAATTTGAGGTGACTCGCTCAAATTTAGGGTTGAATTATAAATGACTGACGGGTTAACCGGATACGGCAAAGTGCTAGGATTGTTCCTCGGGGTTGTTATAGTGAGTATTTAAAGAAATATTTATTAGACAATAATGAATATACCTTACAAAAAATTATTAATTAATTTGAGGTGACTCGCTCAAATTTAGGGTTGAATTATAAATGACTGACGGGTTAACCGGATACGGCAAAGTGCTAGGATTGTTCCTCGGGGTTGTTATAGTGAGTATTTAAAGAAATATTTATTAGACAATAATGAATACACCTTACAAAAAATTATTAATTAATTTGAGGTGACTCGCTCAAATTTAGGGTTGAATTATAAATGACTGACGGGTTAACCGGATACGGCAAAGTGCTAGGATTATTCCTCGGGGTTGTTATAGTGAGTATTTAAAGAAATATTTATTAGACAATAATGAATACACCTTACAAAAAATTATTAATTAATTTGAGGTGACTCGCTCAAATTTAGGGTTGAATTATAAATGACTGACGGGTTAACCGGATACGGCAAAGTACTAGGATTGTTCCTCGGGGTTGTTATAGTGAGTATTTAAAGAAATATTTATTAGACAATAATGAATACACCTTACAAAAAATTATTAATTAATTTGAGGTGACTCGCTCAAATTTAGGGTTGAATTATAAATGACTGACGGGTTAACCGGATACGGCAAAGTGCTAGGATTGTTCCTCGGGGTTGTTATAGTGAGTATTTAAAGAAATATTTATTAGACAATAATGAATACAGCTTACAAAAAATTATTAATTAATTTGAGGTGACTCGCTCAAATTTAGGGTTGAATTATAAATGACTGACGGGTTAACCGGATACGGCAAAGTGCTAGGATTGTTCCTCGGGGTTGTTATAGTGAGTATTTAAAGAAATATTTATTAGACAATAATGAATACAGCTTACAAAAAATTATTAATTAATTTGAGGTGACTCGCTCAAATTTAGGGTTGAATTATAAATGACTGACGGGTTAACCGGATACGGCAAAGTGCTAGGATTGTTCCTCGGGGTTGTTATAGTGAGTATTTAAAGAAATATTTATTAGACAATAATGAATACACCTTACAAAAAATTATTAATTAATTTGAGGTGACTCGCTCAAATTTAGGGTTGAATTATAAATGACTGACGGGTTAACCGGATACGGCAAAGTGCTAGGATTGTTCCTCGGGGTTGTTATAGTGAGTATTTAAAGAAATATTTATTAGACAATAATGAATACAGCTTACAAAAAATTATTAATTAATTTGAGGTGACTCTCTCAAATTTAGGGTTGAATTATAAATGACTGACGGGTTAACCGGATACGGCAAAGTGCTAGGATTGTTCCTCGGGGTTGTTATAGTGAGTATTTAAAGAAATATTTATTAGACAATAATGAATACACCTTACAAAAAATTATTAATTAATTTGAGGTGACTCGCTCAAATTTAGGGTTGAATTATAAATGACTGACGGGTTAACCGGATACGGCAAAGTGCTAGGATTGTTCCTCGGGGTTGTTATAGTGAGTATTTAAAGAAATATTTATTAGACAATAATGAATACAGCTTACAAAAAATTATTAATTAATTTGAGGTGACTCGCTCAAATTTAGGGTTGAATTATAAATGACTGACGGGTTAACCGGATACGGCAAAGTGCTAGGATTGTTCCTCGGGGTTGTTATAGTGAGTATTTAAAGAAATATTTATTAGACAATAATGAATACAGTTTACAAAAAATTATTAATTAATTTGAGGTGACTCGCTCAAATTTAGGGTTGAATTATAAATGACTGACGGGTTAACCGGATACGGCAAAGTGCTAGGATTGTTCCTCGGGGTTGTTATAGTGAGTATTTAAAGAAATATTTATTAGACAATAATGAATACAGCTTACAAAAAATTATTAATTAATTTGAGGTGACTCGCTCAAATTTAGGGTTGAATTATAAATGACTGACGGGTTAACCGGATACGGCAAAGTGCTAGGATTGTTCCTCGGGGTTGTTATAGGGAGTATTTAAAGAAATATTTATTAGACAATAATGAATATAGCTTACAAAAAATTATTAATTAATTTGAGGTGACTCGCTCAAATTTAGGGTTGAATTATAAATGACTGACGGGTTAACCGGATACGGCAAAGTGCTAGGATTGTTCCTCGGGGTTGTTATAGTGAGTATTTAAAGAAATATTTATTAGACAATAATGAATACACCTTACAAAAAATTATTAATTAATTTGAGGTGACTCGCTCAAATTTAGGGTTGAATTATAAATGACTGACGGGTTAACCGGATACGGCAAAGTGCTAGGATTGTTCCTCGGGGTTGTTATAGTGAGTATTTAAAGAAATATTTATTAGACAATAATGAATACACCTTACAAAAAATTATTAATTAATTTGAGGTGACTCGCTCAAATTTACGGTTGAATTATAAATGACTGACGGGTTAACCGGATACGGAAAAGTGCTAGGATTGTTCCTCGGGGTTGTTATAGTGAGTATTTAAAGAAATATTTATTAGACAATAATGAATACACCTTACAAAAAATTATTAATTAATTTGAGGTGACTCGCTCAAATTTAGGGTTGAATTATAAATGACTGACGGGTTAACCGGATACGGCAAAGTACTAGGATTGTTCCTCGGGGTTGTTATAGTGAGTATTTAAAGAAATATTTATTAGACAATAATGAATACACCTTACAAAAAATTATTAATTAATTTGAGGTGACTCGCTCAAATTTAGGGTTGAATTATAAATGACTGACGGGTTAACCGGATACGGCAAAGTGCTAGGATTGTTCCTCGGGGTTGTTATAGTGAGTATTTAAAGAAATATTTATTAGACAATAATGAATACACCTTACAAAAAATTATTAATTAATTTGAGGTGACTCGCTCAAATTTAGGGTTGAATTATAAATGACTGACGGGTTAACCGGATACGGCAAAGTGCTAGGATTGTTCCTCGGGGTTGTTATAGTGAGTATTTAAAGAAATATTTATTAGACAATAATGAATACAGCTTACAAAAAATTATTAATTAATTTGAGGTGACTCGCTCAAATTTAGGGTTGAATTATAAATGACTGACGGGTTAACCGGATACGGCAAAGTGCTAGGATTGTTCCTCGGGGTTGTTATAGTGAGTATTTAAAGAAATATTTATTAGACAATAATGAATACACCTTACAAAAAATTATTAATTAATTTGAGGTGACTCGCTCAAATTTAGGGTTGAATTATAAATGACTGACGGGTTAACCGGATACGGCAAAGTGCTAGGATTGTTCCTCGGGGTTGTTATAGTGAGTATTTAAAGAAATATTTATTAGACAATAATGAATACAGCTTACAAAAAATTATTAATTAATTTGAGGTGACTCTCTCAAATTTAGGGTTGAATTATAAATGACTGACGGGTTAACCGGATACGGCAAAGTGCTAGGATTGTTCCTCGGGGTTGTTATAGTGAGTATTTAAAGAAATATTTATTAGACAATAATGAATACACCTTACAAAAAATTATTAATTAATTTGAGGTGACTCGCTCAAATTTAGGGTTGAATTATAAATGACTGACGGGTTAACCGGATACGGCAAAGTGCTAGGATTGTTCCTCGGGGTTGTTATAGTGAGTATTTAAAGAAATATTTATTAGACAATAATGAATACAGCTTACAAAAAATTATTAATTAATTTGAGGTGACTCGCTCAAATTTAGGGTTGAATTATAAATGACTGACGGGTTAACCGGATACGGCAAAGTGCTAGGATTGTTCCTCGGGGTTGTTATAGTGAGTATTTAAAGAAATATTTATTAGACAATAATGAATACAGTTTACAAAAAATTATTAATTAATTTGAGGTGACTCGCTCAAATTTAGGGTTGAATTATAAATGACTGACGGGTTAACCGGATACGGCAAAGTGCTAGGATTGTTCCTCGGGGTTGTTATAGTGAGTATTTAAAGAAATATTTATTAGACAATAATGAATACAGCTTACAAAAAATTATTAATTAATTTGAGGTGACTCGCTCAAATTTAGGGTTGAATTATAAATGACTGACGGGTTAACCGGATACGGCAAAGTGCTAGGATTGTTCCTCGGGGTTGTTATAGTGAGTATTTAAAGAAATATTTATTAGACAATAATGAATATAGCTTACAAAAAATTATTAATTAATTTGAGGTGACTCGCTCAAATTTAGGGTTGAATTATAAATGACTGACGGGTTAACCGGATACGGCAAAGTGCTAGGATTGTTCCTCGGGGTTGTTATAGTGAGTATTTAAAGAAATATTTATTAGACAATAATGAATACAGCTTACAAAAAATTATTAATTAATTTGAGGTGACTCGCTCAAATTTAGGGTTGAATTATAAATGACTGACGGGTTAACCGGATACGGCAAAGTGCTAGGATTGTTCCTCGGGGTTGTTATAGTGAGTATTTAAAGAAATATTTATTAGACAATAATGAATACACCTTACAAAAAATTATTAATTAATTTGAGGTGACTCGCTCAAATTTAGGGTTGAATTATAAATGACTGACGGGTTAACCGGATACGGCAAAGTGCTAGGATTGTTCCTCGGGGTTGTTATAGTGAGTATTTAAAGAAATATTTATTAGACAATAATGAATACACCTTACAAAAAATTATTAATTAATTTGAGGTGACTCGCTCAAATTTAGGGTTGAATTATAAATGACTGACGGGTTAACCGGATACGGCAAAGTGCTAGGATTGTTCCTCGGGGTTGTTATAGTGAGTATTTAAAGAAATATTTATTAGACAATAATGAATACACCTTACAAAAAATTATTAATTAATTTGAGGTGACTCGCTCAAATTTACGGTTGAATTATAAATGACTGACGGGTTAACCGGATACGGAAAAGTGCTAGGATTGTTCCTCGGGGTTGTTATAGTGAGTATTTAAAGAAATATTTATTAGACAATAATGAATACACTTTACAAAAAATTATTAATTAATTTGAGTTGACTCGCTCAAATTTAGGGTTGAATTATAAATGACTGACGGGTTAACCGGATACGGCAAAGTACTAGGATTGTTCCTCGGGGTTGTTATAGTGAGTATTTAAAGAAATATTTATTAGACAATAATGAATACACCTTACAAAAAATTATTAATTAATTTGAGGTGACTCGCTCAAATTTAGGGTTGAATTATAAATGACTGACGGGTTAACCGGATAGGGCAAAGTGCTAGGATTGTTCCTCGGGGTTGTTATAGTGAGTATTTAAAGAAATATTTATTAGACAATAATGAATACACCTTACAAAAAATTATTAATTAATTTGAGGTGACTCGCTCAAATTTAGGGTTGAATTATAAATGACTGACGGGTTAACCGGATACGGCAAAGTGCTAGGATTGTTCCTCGGGGTTGTTATAGTGAGTATTTAAAGAAATATTTATTAGACAATAATGAATACACTTTACAAAAAATTATTAATTAATTTGAGGTGACTCGCTCAAATTTAGGGTTGAATTATAAATGACTGACGGGTTAACCGGATACGGCAAAGTACTAGGATTGTTCCTCGGGGTTGTTATAGTGAGTATTTAAAGAAATATTTATTAGACAATAATGAATACACCTTACAAAAAATTATTAATTAATTTGAGGTGACTCGCTCAAATTTAGGGTTGAATTATAAATGACTGACGGGTTAACCGGATACGGCAAAGTGCTAGGATTGTTCCTCGGGGTTGTTATAGTGAGTATTTAAAGAAATATTTATTAGACAATAATGAATACACCTTACAAAAAATTATTAATTAATTTGAGGTGACTCGCTCAAATTTAGGGTTGAATTATAAATGACTGACGGGTTAACCGGATACGGCAAAGTGCTAGGATTGTTCCTCGGGGTTGTTATAGTGAGTATTTAAAGAAATATTTATTAGACAATAATTAATACACTTTACAAAAAATTATTAATTAATTTGAGGTGACTCGCTCAAATTTAGGGTTGAATTATAAATGACTGACGGGTTAACCGGATACGGCAAAGTACTAGGATTGTTCCTCGGGGTTGTTATAGTGAGTATTTAAAGAAATATTTATTAGACAATAATGAATACACCTTACAAAAAATTATTAATTAATTTGAGGTGACTCGCTCAAATTTAGGGTTGAATTATAAATGACTGACGGGTTAACCGGATACGGCAAAGTGCTAGGATTGTTCCTCGGGGTTGTTATAGTGAGTATTTAAAGAAATATTTATTAGACAATAATGAATACACCTTACAAAAAATTATTAATTAATTTGAGGTGACTCGCTCAAATTTAGGGTTGAATTATAAATGACTGACGGGTTAACCGGATACGGCAAAGTGCTAGGATTGTTCCTCGGGGTTGTTATAGTGAGTATTTAAAGAAATATTTATTAGACAATAATGAATACACTTTACAAAAAATTATTAATTAATTTGAGGTGACTCGCTCAAATTTAGGGTTGAATTATAAATGACTGACGGGTTAACCGGATACGGCAAAGTACTAGGATTGTTCCTCGGGGTTGTTATAGTGAGTATTTAAAGAAATATTTATTAGACAATAATGAATACACCTTACAAAAAATTATTAATTAATTTGAGGTGACTCGCTCAAATTTAGGGTTGAATTATAAATGACTGACGGGTTAACCGGATACGGCAAAGTGCTAGGATTTTTCCTCGGGGTTGTTATAGTGAGTATTTAAAGAAATGTTTATTAGACAATAATGAATACAGCTTACAAAAAATTATTAATTAATTTGAGGTGACTCGCTCAAATTTAGGGTTGAATTATAAATGACTGACGGGTTAACCGGATACGGCAAAGTGCTAGGATTGTCCCTCGGAGTTGTTATAGTGAGTATTTAAAGAAATATTTATTAGACAATAATGAATACACCTTACAAAAAATTATTAATTAATTTGAGGTGACTCGCTCAAATTTAGGGTTGAATTATAAATGACTGACGGGTTAACCGGATACGGCAAAGTGCTAGGATTGTTCCTCGGGGTTGTTATAGTGAGTATTTAAAGAAATATTTATTAGACAATAATGAATACAGCTTACAAAAAATTATTAATTAATTTGAGGTGACTCGCTCAAATTTAGGGTTGAATTATAAATGACTGACGGGTTAACCGGATACGGCAAAGTGCTAGGATTGTTCCCCGGGGTTGTTATAGTGAGTATTTAAAGAAATATTTATTAGACAATAATGAATACACCTTACAAAAAATTATTAATTAATTTGAGGTGACTCGCTCAAATTTAGGGTTGAATTATAAATGACTGACGGGTTAACCGGATATGGCAAAGTGCTAGGATTGTTCCTCGGGGTTGTTATAGTGAGTATTTAAAGAAATATTTATTAGACAATAATGAATACACCTTACAAAAAATTATTAATTAATTTGAGGTGACTCGCTCAAATTTAGGGTTGAATTATAAATGACTGACGGGTTAACCGGATACGGCAAAGTGCTAGGATTGTTCCTCGGGGTTGTTATAGTGAGTATTTAAAGAAATATTTATTAGACAATAATGAATACACCTTACAAAAAATTATTAATTAATTTGAGGTGACTCGCTCAAATTTAGGGTTGAATTATAAATGACTGACGGGTTAACCGGATACGGCAAAGTGCTAGGATTGTTCCTCGGGGTTGTTATAGTGAGTATTTAAAGAAATATTTATTAGACAATAATGAATACAGCTTACAAAAAATTATTAATTAATTTGAGGTGACTCGCTCAAATTTAGGGTTGAATTATAAATGACTGACGGGTTAACCGGATACGGCAAAGTGCTAGGATTGTTCCTCGGGGTTGTTATAGTGAGTATTTAAAGAAATATTTATTAGACAATAATGAATACAGCTTACAAAAAATTATTAATTAATTTGAGGTGACTCGCTCAAATTTAGGGTTGAATTATAAATGACTGACGGGTTAACCGGATACGGAAAAGTGCTAGGATTGTTCCTCGGGGTTGTTATAGTGAGTATTTAAAGAAATATTTATTAGACAATAATGAATACACCTTACAAAAATTATTAATTAATTTGAGGTGACTCGCTCAAATTTAGGGTTGAATTATAAATGACTGACGGGTTAACCGGATACGGCAAAGTGCTAGGATTGTTCCTCGGGGTTGTTATAGTGAGTATTTAAAGAAATATTTATTAGACAATAATGAATACACCTTACAAAAAATTATTAATTAATTTGAGGTGACTCGCTCAAATTTAGGGTTGAATTATAAATGACTGACGGGTTAACCGGATACGGCAAAGTGCTAGGATTGTTCCTCGGGGTTGTTATAGTGAGTATTTAAAGAAATATTTATTAGACAATAATGAATACACCTTACAAAAAATTATTAATTAATTTGAGGTGACTCGCTCAAATTTAGGGTTGAATTATAAATGACTGACGGGTTAACCGGATACGGCAAAGTGCTAGGATTGTTCCTCGGGGTTGTTATAGTGAGTATTTAAAGAAATATTTATTAGACAATAATGAATACAGCTTACAAAAAATTATTAATTAATTTGAGGTGACTCGCTCAAATTCAGGGTTGAATTATAAATGACTGACGGGTTAACCGGATACGGCAAAGTGCTAGGATTGTTCCTCGGGGTTGTTATAGTGAGTATTTAAAGAAATATTTATTAGACAATAATGAATACACCTTACAAAAAATTATTAATTAATTTGAGGTTACTCGCTCAAATTTAGGGTTGAATTATAAATGTCTGACGGGTTAACCGGATACGGCAAAGTGCTAGGATTGTTCCTCGGGGTTGTTATAGTGAGTATTTAAAGAAATATTTATTAGACAATAATGAATACAGCTTACAAAAAATTATTAATTAATTTGAGGTGACTCGCTCAAATTTACGGTTGAATTATAAATGACTGACGGGTTAACCGGATACGGAAAAGTGCTAGGATTGTTCCTCGGGGTTGTTATAGTGAGTATTTAAACAAATATTTATTAGACAATAATGAATACAACTTACAAAAAATTATTATTATTTCTATTATTATTATTATTATTATTATTATTATTATTATTATTATTATTATTATTATTATTATTATTATTATTATTATTATTATTATTATTATTATTATTATTATTAATCTAGATATTTTTTTCTTACTATTGCTTTCAAAGTTCACAATACAAAAAATACATAAATTCACTGTTTCCTGCTAAACGTTTTATTTATTCAGTATTCCTACAGAATTATTTTTTCCCCTGAGAGTTGTATCTCATTAAAATTTATCATTTGATAACCACGTTCTTATATTTGCTTCTCAATTGATTAAACGACTTCCACAAAAGTGGAACAAGTATAAGATAAACAAAAATCACTTTGAAGTTTCATTTCAAAACAATTCCCCTAACTTCAATCGCATTTTAGACAGTAATTAATCAAGGTTTCAAGTGATATCTAATTTAAATCTCAATCGTCAGACACAAAGTTACTATTCATATCAGATCCTGGAGCAGGTACAAGGATGCAGTTCTGCGTGATGCAATCCTGTGCAGTATAACTGTATTACACTTACAATAAAATTTTATTGTGTTATAACCGTTCTCGAAATGTACTTGAAGATGTGACTTTAAAGTTTGTGTAACGTTGTGATTTCATTTTGGATTATGAGTGGATTTACAAATAAAATTTAAATGTTACTAACCATATTTATTCAAAAAATTTCAGATAAACATATATTTAGATATATACTGACGCGCACATTCCAAATTTTGAAACCGCAGCTCGAGTTTTCTGCATTATACCAAGCTAAGTATGTTACTAAGTAATGTATTCAACAACGGTCCCGCGTTACTAAACCACGCCTCGTCGTTATTTAATTTGTCCGCCATGTCTCTTTTAAATTTTTTTTGAACACGGTGCCGCGATTGGTACTCTAGCCACGTCCAATTTTATTACAAAATATGAAACTAAACTATTATTCACGAAAGATGACCATTCAAGGTCATTTGTGAGCCGTCTGATTTCTTTCTAAATAATGCCTTTCTGAAAGATTTATGTTCTTCACTTATGTTTTTGCAAAACACAAAAACATAAGAAATATTCGTTTTCCGGGAATGGACTGTGTCATATTTTGAGTCAGAGCTCAACGTTTCATCCGCAGTCGTATGGGGTATCTTCGGGAGCAAGGGGGATAGTACTGTCTGAAACAAGGTTATCCGACGTATCAACCACGCTAGAAGCCGAGTTTAAGCAACAAGAGGGGGAGACTCAGTTTACAAGGTTACCCGACGTGTAAATTGAGTCTCCCCCCCTTGTTGCTTAAACTCGGCCTCTAGCGTGGTTGACACGTCGGGTAACCTTGTTTAAGACAATACTATCCCCCTTGCTCCTGAAGATGCCCCATACGAAACATTGAGCTCTGACTCAAAATATGACACAGTCCATTCCCGGAAAACGAATATTTCTCATGACTCAGACTGTGGAAGCCTACGCAATTATTTCACAAAAACATAGACTTAACTTATAAACCAAGGAATAATAATTTGATTTAAACGTCAACGCCACTGGGTAAATATTAGCACAGAGGGCAGTGTAGTAGACAATTAGGTATCTGTAAGTCTACGATATATGTCATTATTATTTATAGTGTGTCACTATTTACGTAAATCTGTCACACCACATAGATTAAATAGACATAGGTCAAACAATCTTTCTCTTTTTAATACAAAATGTTGCCAAGCTACTGCTATAAAGTGATGTGTATTCTTTCGTCGAACAATTTTTTTCTTTCTTTCTTAAAAACCTCTCAACAGGATTAAATCCCAATTACAGAGAGGTTTACAAATACAAACATCCATGCCTTAGTGGGATTCGAACCCAGGACCCCTAGCATACTCATGACTGAGAGCCGTTGCTCTAACCATTGAGCCACCGGAGCCGACAAATGACCTTGAATAGTCATCTTTCGTGAATAATAGTATATAGATTTTAATGTGTAGATTTCAAAATTTAAAACCGCATCTCGTTTAGTTTCCAGGATGTTTGAAGTAGAAGTTGATGATGCTACTAAATTTGTATCAATTTTGGTAATAAATATTTGGAATTTATTCCTACCTTATTGCAGGTTTCAATAATAATTTGAATTACAAATTTGGCATTCCCAAACATTTGTACTTACAAGATAAATTAATAAATAAATCGTAATGAAGTCACCATCATGCAGAATGTTTTAATTTTGCTGAGTTGCTCCCTCCGTTTCCTACCTCTTTCTCTCTTTTTATTCCTTCTATTTTCTGTCTCACTTGTTCGAATTAGGGCCAATAACGTCGGAATACAAACAGGGGCTGCTTGATTATTTTTTGAGTGGTTATCTGATTGCGTTCAAATGAAATAAAAATTAATTTGACCGTCATTTTGTTTCGTTGAACGCACATGAGCGATGATATGTTTGGTGGTGTGTATAATGTTATGTTGATAATGGGATTTTTTTGTCGATGGTTCAATAGCGACCAATTGTGGTCATTTGCATATATTACACACTAAACGCTTTCGTTCTGCTGCAATCATCAGTTTAACGCTAATTTATTCTATTGTCTTCACTGCAGTTTGGGAATCATACAGCAGAATAATTTATAGAATTTCATTACCAATGGATATTGAGCTGAAGTCGTTTGTATGTAGCGTAGTATTGAACCCTAAAGAGCACTCTTCGAAATAGTTATCAGTGTATGTATTTTATTTTCATGATTAAGAAAGTGGTGATAATGTTGTAATTTTTATATTAAAAGTAGTGATAAAAATAATGATGGGGGCTGATATTTTTTTTGATTTTCATAATCAAAATTACTAAGTAATAGTTATTTATGTAACAAGTGTGTAAAGTAGTACTTTTTTGGTCGAGTGCGATGTTTTACGCATGAGGCGCAGCCGAATCTGGAAATTGTAGCACGAGACAAAAAATACTATTTTACACACGTGTTGCATACAACAATTTTCCTACAACTGAAATGGTATTGATGTTTCTCATAATACTGAGTGTACAGGCGTCAAATACTGTTAGTACTCTTTCTCATCACACTGTACAAAACAAACAAAACACTTGGAAAATCTCAGACAGACGATGATTAGTCTTTTATAATGTACAAATTGTACATTTAATATTAATATTAAAAATTAGATTAGAATACATGTCAAAAAATGTTAATGTTCTTAAAAATTAGATTAGTACTCAATCTGCTAAAAAAATATTAGATTTGTTTCATTTACAGTGTATATTCATATTTCTTAATAAATTTTATTACTTTCATTATTATTTACTACCTAATTATATACTTGACAGGTAAATTAAGCGAATTTTAATGTTGCCTAGCAACGTTTATTTACTTTTCAAGCACTAGTGCGTACTTTTCACGCACGGTTGTAGAAAAAGGTATATTATATCCGAGGTGGGATATGTTTCATTACAGATACAAAACTCCTACCGAGTTATGTATATTATTTTATCACAATCATCCTTTCTTAAATCAATAAGTATCAAAATAATGGGTCGATTCTGATCACATCTGTAAGTCTTAAAGATCTGTAAATTTGTAAAACCTGACAAAAAAACCCATCTATTTTTATTGATCAATATAAAATTATACATAAGAGTGGCAGCTTTCGTTGCGATTTTGTTCATTATTTACAAATTTACAGATCTGTAAGGTTTACAGATGTGAACAGAATCGACTCATGAATCATTGAATTATAAGCCTTTAATTTTATTAATATTTTTTAACAATTTGTTTAGCCCACTTTATAATATCTATGACATGTTTACTATGCTCTGTTCCATTTAAGCCATTCAGTAGATGGCACTGGCAACAGCGCAAATCTGAAGTAGCCAAAATTACATTGGGTAAACCTGGTTCTTGTTTCTAATTTCAGCCAATCAGAGAGGGCAAAACTATTCCCTATGCTCCGCAATACTGAATGGCTTCAATGGAACAAGGCATATGCAACCCTACATAAATATTTTCCATTCGTGATATTTTACTTAGGAATAAATTATTTTCCAACTTCTAAAAAGTTAGGAATCGACATATTGCTATAATTATTGTAAATCAATTAATTTTCATTACTTTCAACATTCTTTTAAATAATAAATAAATTTTAAATTTAGTAATATGTATATTTGAAAATTTTTATTTGATTGTCAAAATATAAATGTTTTATGAACTGATTAGGAATGTATTTCACACTGTATTGGTATTCGTCAATTTATACGGATTACTAAGGCCCTTCCTTAACACTCGTCAAAATATATATGATCGCAAAAATATTCCAGATAAACAATGATACAGATAAAGATGATAGTATTAAAATTTTGTTGTGTATTATTTTTATAGATTAAACTTCGATAATATTGTACTAGAACAGTGTGTTAAAAAAACTCGGAGTTGGCTATGAACAAAGAAGCGTATGGCAATTTAAAAGCATTTTATGAAATGTCGATTTGACACGAGATATTGTCAAATATCTTCCTGAATTCTATGTTAAGGCGATTTCGGGCGACATACCCGTTCACTCGTTAGGATTAGTTACGGTATGATATGGTCAATGGTGGCGCCAAAAACCATTGGTTCACTTGTTGACACCGTGCTTGGTGGTTATGTATATTCTGCGACATTTAAAACTGTCAAAAATAGTGTCTGACAATTAAAATGCATTAACGGAGAAAGATAGTTTATCCATATTTGTCCAAAAAAAGAGTCAACGAAAATAATGTCACCCTGTTTGACATACAGACCACGACACCGACTGTTTTGACTTTTGACATTTCAAAAAAAGACATGATAAAGAGATAGAAATAGTGCACAGAGAGCTGACCCGACTCGCAAACCCGTTCAGTGAGCACTGATCCAAGCATACCGGGTATGTTGTTCCTAGCGCCCGAATTTGTGAACGTACCTGAACGCAACAAACCGCAAGTGAACGGTTGTCGCCCGAAATCGCCTTTAGAATTGGAAATAAATTAGAAAACTTGGAATGATAATATACAGTATCCTTCTTTATTATTATATTTCAAGATTAATTTTGACAATTTGACTTTTGAATTGAATAATGATCAGACATACGTTTCTTTGTTCATAGTCTACTCCGAGTAAGGATTTTTTTAACACACTGTATATTAAATATGTATTTATGTTTATTTGTAATTAACAAACAATAAAAAGAATATTGAATTTAATAATGTACATCATGAAATTCTTATACTTTTAAAAGCGAAATCATTTAATAAAATAATATCTATCCTTAGAAAAGGCCAGCCGAAACAAATCTCCATCTAGTTAATTAATTTTTTTCTTAACACTTCTTGCAAAAAGCTTGTACTTTAAACTCCCTTATCTTGCTTTGTGTTTTACGTTGAATTTTCGTCCATCCGTTTTATTTTTGTCTGGTAGTGACTTATTATGAGCGCATTTGTATGTTGCCCCGGAAAAACTTAGTTGTTATAATTTTTTACTATTTTTACCAACATTTGTACGCGAAACTCAAGTGCAGGATAATTTAATTATTTTGTAAGTAAACTTCAAATGGTGAAATCTAGAGTTAAAATGTTTAAATTAAATTCTAATAATGATAAATCATTTACAAATGGAAATGGTTTTTTCATAATTGATACTAACTTTTGTTGATGGTGATTTAATTGTTATGAATTCATTATTAAATGTAATAGTTTTGTTTTATAAATAATGGAATATTTAGTTTTAGTTTGTTATATTGTCTCTAAAGCAAACAATCATATTATAATTTATCTAAAGAGCAAATTATAATTCTAACTGGTTAAACATTTGCTTTTCTGTAAACATACAAATAATATTCTAAAGCTAATATACATCATCTTTAACATCAAAGATATACAAATCTATTAATAGAACTGCTAACCAAGTATATGAAAGCATTATCTTCATTATCGTTATCATTATTATCAACAGAATTTGCTGTATTAAATTGGTATCTAAAATAATACACTCTATAGTATTCTTTATATAAATTAATAAAAGAAATAGTGTAGGTTGTATTTAAATTTACAAAGTTGATGTCACTTCCGGTTATACCGGAAGTTCCACAATTACAATTTTCACACAATTCAATCACAAATATTGTACTGATTAAATCTTGTCCTATAAGCAATATGTGTATCTGCAATAATAAGCGAGAGAAACTATTACAAACGCACTGTATATTTGTAAAAAATGTCGTATCTCCCGTACAATTTTTGAACGCAAATATCTCTAGAAAGAAAACAGATATCGACCTGCGGTTTTCAATTCTTAAGTCTACACCCTTTAAACTACTTAAATGCAAATTTTCAGATTTTTAATTTTTTAAAAAATTTCGACCCTTTTTTAAACCACTCCACCCTCATACCCAAAAATGGGTGTGCGGTACACCTTCAACGACCTCCCCAGTAAATTCCTCGTACCAAAATACATAAGTATACCAATTTTCATCAAAATATTCCAACGGATACATTTATTATTAAACATTCTTTAAAATCTTCAAAAACTGAAAAAAACGCAAGGGGTACCCCTTAGATTTTTTGCGATTTTTTGCCATTTTCAGACTTTTCCTTCTGGAGATTGTAATAGTTGTTCAAAAATTATGAAAATTGGTATGCTTATGTAATTTTGCTCGTAGAATCTAATGGTGATCTCGCCAGAAGTGTATAAATGACCATTTTTGGGATATGGGCCAAAAATGGGCATTTTTGAGCAAAATTTTGAGGAGGAATATCTCGGAAACGAAAAGAGATATCAACCTGCGGTTTCAAAATTTGGAATGTACATAGTGAAAAGAATAAATATGTATCAAAATCTCAATTATTTTTTTTTTAAACGAAATTTGGTAATTTTGGTGTTTTCTTAGATTTTTGGACGTTCAGACAGTAATACATTATTTTTAAGAATTAAAACTTGTAGATATGTTTGAAAGATATGTACGAGCATGTAATAAAAATGTATTTATGTACGATATACTCGTATGAATATTAAAATGATGATATAAAGTTTATTTTTATTTGTTGTTTCATTACTTTAAGGTCAAATTAATATGGGTAGAAGGTTAGATTTGGTAAAATTATTAATTAAGTTTTCACATATAATAGTAATAGATATTTCTGACCATAAATAGAGCTGTAACAACAAAAAATATAAGTATGGACCGTCAATATATCATCATAATTTCTAATATGTATAATTAATTGTTGTGGCGACCCTGGTCAATATTTAATTTGTTTTTTACATTCTATTTACTATCTTTGTCAGTTTTTCTTTTTCTTCGATTGTTTTCTCGGAAACAGTTCAAGATCAGACCAATGTTGATAAAGCTATTTTACTCATATTGGTCAGTATTATATACCTTCAAAAATGTATTATTTTTAACACCCTGTATGTATTAAATTTGTGATATCAATAAATATAATCAGATTTCTACAAATTGATTACTTTTCAAATAAAATTGTCAAAGTTCTGATACATCTATGTCTGTATGTAGAAATGGATTGGTAATAAGCCATGATATTATCAAAAGAACTAATCATCACTTTTATCCAGTGATAAATACGTGTTAAATTCGTTGTGATATCGACACATATGATCAGATTTCAGCAGACTGATTGCTTTTCAAGTAAAACTATCAAAGTTCCAATAGTTTTCAATCCTTCAATAGCGCATTTCTGATCTTGTGCTCCACGAATCTGTCCCCATTTGTAGACGAGCAGACAATGTATTAGCTTTGCTATGACTGTGTCAAGTGCTTTCCCCTATGAATAATTACAATAAACTGTTCGTCTCTGTTCGGAAACGTGTGACGTTGCGTTCTCATAAACATCCAGGCAGTTACAGTTACAGTTATTCATTATCTGTCCGTGTGTCTGTAATTGATTACACTCACTGTAGGACGACTAAATAGATTCCACTGCTGTCATGAAGGATTATGCATATTTTACGATGTGTAAAATAGGAAGGACAGAAACAGGCCAAATGCGACTCCGCGATGAATTCGATTCCGGATGGAAATGAATATCACATGAATTCGTCTCTAAATGTGTGGCTTTTTATTGCTTTGCATACAAGAATTGTAATACTTTATAAGATCACTTTGTAGAAGATACACAACATTTAGAATTTGATTAGGTATTATAAAACACAAAGATGGCAATGCTTTTATTGAATATGGTACAAATAAATTGTGTTTGCGATTGACAGAGATGATGAAATAGCGGGATCATGACTTTGATTATTCTAATTCAAGAAATTTGTTGAATGCTTTTACCGTGACTGTAATGTAGTATAATACACTTACGTACATAGTAATGGACCACTTCGTAGTTATGAATTTATTCGCATATCGAGATTTTGGTAAATGAGCACGTTTTAAGGTCCCTAGAATCCAATTTTAACATTTTCACGATGATGTCTGTGTGTGTGTGTATGTATGTATGTATGTATGTATGTATGAATGTATGTATGTATATGTGTGTGTGTGTGTGTGTGTGTGTGTGTGTGTGTGTGTGTATGTGTGTATGTGTGTGTGTGTATGGATCCTCCAATCTAACTCAAATACTATTATTCAGAAAATTTTAAACCTTTTATTTCGAACTTTCTCTGTAATGGAAAGAGCCCATTAGATTTTGTTGAAAATCGGATAACCGAAAATGGCACTTTACTAGAAGCTCAAAATAGTTTTTCTTCGAAAATACCTTTAAATGTTATTTTTTCGAGATTAATGTTATTATAAAAATTAAAGATTATTAAATATTTTATAGATTTGCATTAATACTTTTTCTATATATTTTATGGATAAATTTATAAAATTAAATCCCATAGCCTTCGCAGTTACTCAAATATATGTAACTGACAGATAAATGTCACTATCAAAGAACTAATCATTTCAAAATAATATTAGTAACGTACAGTTTTCAGCATAAGTAAATATATATATATATATATATATATATATATATATATATATATATATATATATATATATATATATATATATATATATATATATGTAGGTATGTATTTAGATTAATAAAAATTAACGATTCACTAAAATGTTTAAGCTAATCCTCATTTTTGGATTAGTGAATTCTGTTCTATCCCGGTATTGAAAATTTAATCTTCATTTTATTATACCTCCGGTGACTCAATGGTTAGAGCAACGCCTCAAAAGTCATAAGTGCGCTCGGGGCTCTGGTTTCGAATCCCACTAAGGCATGGATGTGTGTGAATGTGAACCGACTCTGTAATTGGGATTTAATCCTGTGGAGGGGTTTCAAAAAAAGGTAGTTGCTTGGATTAGATTAGACTATATTTTAAGAAATAAACTGTTAAAATTAGAATAAAATTCTCTAATCTAAAATAAGGATTAACTTAATCTTTTTGGTTACTCGGGCTGTAAATGGCGGGAGGTATTGTGTTGGTTACACCAGAAAATAATTAAAAATCAAAACTGCAAACTAGTCGATTTATATACACGTAAGTATATATCGGTTGATATAATTTCATAACGTTATTTTTGAATTCAAAATTTGTTTTTTCTATTTGACACTGTATGTCCTTTGCAATAATTTACACAATTTTTGCACAAATTTAAAGGTTACACAATTAACCAGTAGTATAACTTTTAAAAAAACTTTGTCATAATGTCTATCAAATTGTTTTCCAAGGCACCCTTGACTTAGAAATCAAAAGTGCTACAAACTTTTATGCATCAACCCAATTTCTATTAACAAAATAACAGTTCATTAATACAATTTTTATCGTTTGAAGGTTGAATTGTAACTTTCTGTCTGTTTTATAATTAAAAATTTAAAAAAACGACTTGGGAAATCATGTATTGATCTATTTCAAACAAATAATATTGGGTAAACTATGAGCTTCAAACTACGTAATCTATTTTTAATTAAACATGCTGGATGAATAAACATAGAACATATTTCCAACGTTGTACTGCGTTGTAATTAAAGGATAAATTGTTTTGCTAAGTTGACACAAATGTAGTTAATCATGCTCTTTTTCAAAAGCCGAAATACATGGAACAAATTCAACTATGTACGACTACATTTACAAATAAATAAATAAATGTACATATATTATTGTTAAACATTTTTCAGTATGCAAGTTTTGATTTAACGTAGGTATATAACAAATTTTTTCGAATTAATTTTATTCTTCAAATTTAATACTAAATGAGGTCTAATCTAAATAGTCTCAGGAAATGAAACCATTTCATCTGACAACAGAATAAGTCAGTGATATGAACCGAAGTCATGGATAACACAGGACAAGTCAGAGATGTGTAACAAGGCCTTTAGGAGAACATTGGTCAAAAATGATTTAAAATTTCGAAAAAGAAATAGTCCGCCCAGCTTGAGCGAATCTCCAGATGCCGCAGGGCCAAAATTTTATAGAAAACATAGAGAGAGAGAGAGAGAGAGAGAGAGAGAGAGAGAGAGAGCTCCAAAAAGTATACAATAATGGCAGGGAATACCAAAAGAAAGACAGTTACCAGCAAGAATATTTCTGATGATCCGCTAAAGTAGATATAATGTCGTACATAGACAAATGAGTATTAAAAACATTCAAGATAACGATCTCTATCAGTGTTGTAAAAGTAGATTTCTTATCCCCTTAGTTTAGCTTTCTTGAAGTGCTTGGAATCAGCTGATTTGTATGCCCTTGGCATTTTGCCAAGAACAATGTCACTTTGACAAAACTAATGATTTGACTTATTTTAATTTTGAAATGTTAAGTATCATTCACAACAAAAAAAAATCTGATGTGGCCAGCACATTACCTTCCGTCAGTTCTATGTATTTTGTACAAATTTCATAAAGAAAAGTTCCTTGCTAAATTAAATATTCTATTTCTTGTACATTACCTTCCGGCAGTTGTATGTATTTTATGCAAATTTCATACAGAAAATTATTATTTTGTGACGTTTTCTATATACAGTGTAATGTATCTGCAGAAATAAAAGATTTATTATTATTATTTCTTGTACATTACCTTCAAGCAGTTGTATGTATTTTATACAAATTCCATACAGAAAGCAAAAGATCCTATATTTACAGTAAAATTATAAGACAAACATACTATGTCAATTTTACTTGACACTGACACCTTTCAATCAGAATTTTCTTAATATAGTAGCTGTTTCCATAGCTATGGCTACTTTATGAAATTTAATTCCTTTATAATTTTTTAACTCTATATCCATTTAATATTAAGTATAAAATGCAGTCAAATCGTATAGAGAATAAAATATTCTTTAATATTTATAATAACATCAAATGTGAAAAAATTATATTAAACATAGTTTTTTCAAGAAAAAATGTTAAAATCTTCAAATGATGGTACTTCCGGTTGCCCAATTGTAACCAAAATCTAATCAGCTCTTCACACCTCTTAACGAAGAAGTATACGAAAAAATTATAATTTTTGTAACTGTAGTATTAGAGTTATCGCAGACGAAAATTTTGTCACACACACACACACATACATCCACACACACACACACACACACACACACACACACACACACACACACACACACACACACACACACACACACACACACACACACACACACACACACACACACACACACACACACACACACACACACACACACATACAGACATCATCGTAAAAATAGTAAATTCGTATTCTAGGCACCCTAAAACGTGCTTATAGATTAAAAACTCATCATCGAATTTTTTGACCAAAGACAATACCTTCCTTACCTAAAGGTGACGGAAGGTAATTAAGGTAGCGGTAGAATTAGTGGCAGTGGTAGTGGCTGGGTAAAAGATTGAATGCGTTATAGCAAACGTATTCGTTCACATCCAAAAATTAAGAAAATTAGTAGTAGCGCAGTGGCAACGGCAGCGGTAGGAGTTTATAAACTCCAAACTTCTACGTTGCCACTACCGCTACCGCTTAATTTTTTTGACGTTTGTTGACATCTGAATTCTGATTACATCTGATAAAATGAGCAATAAAAAAGATCATTTTGTTATATGTATCAGTTGTTACCGGTTGTTGCGCTATATAAACAAACAGACCTATTAATAAACTTTGCAAAATTAAAAGTGAAAACAAATATTACCATTTTCGCTCATTTCAGAGGCAATTTGGGCCCACGCATTTTCTTTTTTTGAATTAATTTTAAATTCTCTTAATCTCGTGTACCACACAACGCTTGTGGGTAAGTGTTATTATTAAGCCATCATCCATGTTAGTTGCCTTTTGCGCAAAAATAAAATGACAGATACAACTGTCAACCTTGCACTTTATTAATTTAAAATTAAAAATTCCTAGAAACTTGAAATTCAATAATTTTTAATTGTGAACGGAAATAATAAATTTCTTACGCTACCAATACTACTAATTCTAGCACTGCCGTATTTTTTTTTTTTAGTCTGAATGGGCCTTAAACTGTCTTAAAATTTTAAAATAATAATATTTTAGTTCAAAATAAAAATAATACAAACCTTTGTTTTTGTCAAAATGACATTGTTCTTGTCAAATTGATAAACGCATACAAATCAGCTGATCCCAAGCAGCTCAATGTTGTTACATAAGTTAATGTTTGTTTAGAAATTTATTAAATTTGAAAAATACAAAAGTTGGCGCTTTTAAAAAAGTATTAAACCATCCCAATTTTTTTCATATCATCATTAATCATACGCCTTACATACCTAATGACAATTTAATTTTTGAAACACAGCAAATAAATAATAAGAGACAAAGTATACAACAAAACATCGCTTAACACGGTGTTTTATTCCTTGCAAAAGCATTTAATTTAAAAAATTTAAAATTATTCTTTCATTTTGAATACCCCGGTTGCTTGAAGCCGAGAAATTAAAGGATCACTCGTTCAAAATTAAATTCTTCGCATTTTTTATATCCTACCGTTTTTCAAACAGAAAAGAATATTAACTTACCCTCTAACAATAACAATTTACGTACGAGGGCGTAATAAAGACTGGCGAATTTGTTCCACATTAATAACCAAAATGATAAAGATGATGATGATAATGCTTTTTGAAAATGTTTGCCTTATAGTACATATTGTTGTATTTAATTAAACTGTTCGTTAACTTAACAGTCAGTTAAAACGAAAAAATATAGCATCGATATTAAATATAGCATGAGTTGCCAAAATTGTAAAATTTTGTATAGAATATTTTTTGTTTTAATTTGATGGTGATAATTTTCAAAATAGGTATTAAAAATAATTAATAAATTACTAAAAAAAATCTGATGTGGCCAGCACATTACCTTCCGTTAGTTCTATGTATTTTGTATAAATTTCATATAGAAAGTTGCTTGCAAAAGATTCTATTTCTTGTACATATATTACCTTAATGCATTTGTTTGTATTTTATATAAATTCCATATAGTAAGTTTATGGCGAAAGATCCTATATTTCCAGTAAAATTATAACAAACATACTGTCAAATGCACTTGACACTGACACCTTTCAATCAGAATTTTCTTAATATAGCAGCTGTTTTCAGAATTATAGCATAGCTGGCTAATATATATTAAATTTTTTTATAATTTTTTAACTCTATATACATTTAATTTGAAGTATAAAAAGCATTCAAATCGGATAGAGAATAAAGTATTCTTTAATATTTATAATAACGTTAAGGTGAAAAAATATATTTAATATCGTTTTTTCAAGAAAAACTATTAAAATCTTCAAATAGGGGTACTTCCGGTTGACCAATTATAACCAAAATCTAATCAGCTGTTCACATGGATGTAACAAAGAGGAATACGAAAGAATTATAATTCTTGGAATTGTAGTATTAGAGTTATCGCATTAAAAAAAATTATCACACACACACACACACACACACACACACACACACACACATATATATATATATATATATATATATATATATATATATATATATATATATATATATATACATACGGACATCATCTAAAACGTGCTTATTCATCAAAAACTCACCACCGAATTTTTTGACCACGGACAATACCTTCCTTACCTAAAGGTGACGGAAGGTAAAAAACAGAATTACAACTTCACCACCTTTAGTAATTTCGTCTACTTGACTATGTTTCTTTGTATCATCAGATCTTGACGATGTATTTAATGAAGATAATAAAACTAAAACTGATGATATTTTTTATTCAAATATTTCCAGAATGATATATTTGCAACCAGTCGTCCGAATAATAAATTCATCGTTTTATAAATTGTTCTAAGACTAAAATATATCTTCTTCATTGGTAATGTCATCTACGAATTCTCCTTAATAAAAATTCTCGGGTTTTTTAAACTAGGTCACATACCCTTCCAAAATTTCATTTCAATTTTCTCGCTCTACGTTTGATGATGACTGGAATAGCCTCTATAAGTTACACCAATGCATTTATACGTCGAAGTTTCCGTGACAAATCTAGAACCATTATCTAGAGCTGGGGGAATCCCAGACTCTAGGGAGCGTGACATATGCATCTCACTTCCGAATATATGACAAGGGTAGGTTTTAAAATTTAAACAAATAAAAGTGGCGGTGCATTTCTTATCGACATGCATGGAAAACTGTAGAACTGGTATGTAAATGGGAAACAAAAAGAATATATCTATAACATAAAAAGTTTGTACAGTGGGGATGATTTGAGTGATGCTGCTTTTGAACGTAAAAACCACGGAAACTAATAGCGTTTTGTTGGTTTAATGTCATATCTGGCACAAGTTGTTTTAACATTTTAAATAAAACGTGTTACAAAAGTACAGTGCCAGTTTATCACAATTTTTATTACATCGAATGTACTTACATACTTTTTGCAACTTAAATTTTAATTTTTATAAAGTTGTTTTTACCTTCCGTCACCTTTAGGTAAGGAAGGTATTGTCTTTGGTCAAAAAATTCGGTGGTGAGTTTTTAATGAATAAGCACGTTTTAAGGTCCCTAGAATACGATTTTACTATTTTTACGATGATGTCTGTATGTGTGTGTGTGTGTGTGGATGTGTGTGTGTGTGGATGTGTGTGTGTGTGTGGATGTGTGTGTGTAACAAAATTTTCGTCTGCGATAACTAATACTACACTCCAAAAATTATAATTCTTTCGTATTCCTCTTCGTTGCATCCATATGAAGAGCTGATTAGATTTTGGTTATAATTGGTCAACCGGGAGTACCCTAATTTGAAGATTTTAACAGTTTTTCTTGAAAAAACGATGTTAAATATCATTTTTTCATATTTAATGTTATTATAAATATTAAAGAATTTTTTATTTTCTATACGATTTGATTGCATTTTATACCTAATATTAAATGGATATAGAGTTAAAAAATTATAAAGAAATTAAATTTCATAAAGTAGCCATATCTGTGGAAACAGCTACTATAAAATTTTGATTGAAAGATGTCAGTGTCAAGTGAAATTGACATAGTGTGTTTGTCTTATAATTTTACTGGAAATAGGTATAGGATCTTTTGCTTTCTGTATGGAATTTGTATAAAATACATACAACTGCTTTAAGGTAATGTACAAGAAATAATAATAATAATAAATCTTTTATTTCTGCAGATACATTACACTGTGTATAGAAAACGTCACAAAATAATAATTTTCTGTATGAAATTTGCATAAAATACATGCAACTGCCGGAAGGTAATGTACAAGAAATAGAATATTAAATTTAGTAAGGAACTTTCCGTATGAAATTCGTACAAAATACATAGAACTGACGGAAGGTAATGTGCTGGCCACATCAGATTTTTTATTGTACTAAAAGAAAAGGGTATTGTGGAAGACAAATCTGGAATAGAAGATGACCCTTAAATGCATGTTAAACTATTCCCCCGTTAGTTGCCCACAGTTTTAAGTCCGTATTTAAAGTAGTCGAAATAGTTTTATAGACATTTTTCACCATTTGTGGAGAGTTTATAATTCCTTAAATATGTAAAGGGCTTAACACACTACAATCATATCTCTGACTCTTTTTCACTGATTTATTTTGTACGACCAACTCGATCTATCACACTGCAATTTCGAACAACCGTGTTCTCTGCCTTATGTGGATTTTCATACTTAAAGTTGGATTTGGTGTATCTAATGACAACATATTTCAAATGTGTTTGACATATCAAATTATTTCAAATAAAATGAATGAAAACGATGAAAAAATATTGGAATTGTGGGCAAGCACACTAATTTTATGTACATCAAACAAAAAAATATCCACGTGTGACATTTCTGCAGTTATATTTTACCCCGAAAAGTTACTTCAGAGACAGTTCAGCATGCGCAGTAAAGAAGTTAGCGATAAATAGTGCATGGACGTTTTGGGCATTAATTAGCCCATCATCAGCTATAATTTTTTTACAAAGTTACAATCAAAATATGAAATTAAAAATACAAAGTTTTCAACTCACCAAAAAGAAATGAAGATAAATTAATGTAAACCAATGAACAGCGAATTTGGTTTTACATTATAAAAAAAGTATATAATTACAGACTTGAATTGTAACATAAACTGTAATTATATACTTTTTTACCTTCCTTCACCTTTAGGTAAGGAAGGTATTGTCTTTGGTCAAAATATTCGGTGGTGAGTTTTTGAGGAATAAGCACGTTTTAGGGTCCCTAGAATACAATTTTACTATTTTTACGATGATGTCTCTATGTATGTGTGTGTGTGTGTATGTATGTGTGTGTGTGTGTGTCTGTGTGTGTGTGTGTGTGTGTGTGTGTGTGTGTGTGTGTGTGTGTGTGTGTCTGTGTGTGACAAAATTTTCTAATGCGATAACTCTAATAATACAATTCCAAAAATTATAATTCTTTCGTATTCCTCTTCGTTACATCCATGTGAAGAGCTGATTAGATTTTGGTTATAATTGGTCAACCAGAAGTACCCTCATTCGAAGATTTTAACAGTTTTTCTTGAAAAAACGATGTTAAATATCATTTTTTCACATTTAATGTTATTATAAATATTAAAGAATTATTTATTCTCTATACGATTTGAATGCATTTTATACTTCATATTAAATGGATATTGAGTTAAAAAATTATAAAGAAATTAAATATCATATATATTAGTCAGCTTTGCTATAACTCTTGAAACAGCTGCGATACATTAAGAAAATTCTGATTGAAAGGTGTCAGTGTCAAGTGCAGTTGACAGTATGTTTATGTTATAATTTTACTGGAAATATAGGATCTTTTGTTAGAAACTTTCTGTATGGAATTAGTACAAAATACATACAACTGCCTTAAGGTAATGCACAAGAAATATAATCTTTTGCAAGGAGCTTTCTGTATGATATTTATACAAAATACATAGAACTGACGGAAGGTAATGTGCTGGCCACATCAGATTTTTTTATAATGTAAAACCAAATTCGCTGTTCATTGGATTACATTAATTTATCTTCATTTCTTTTTGGTGAGTTGAAAACTTTGTATTTTTAATTTCATATTTTGATTGTAACTTTGTAAAAAAAATTATAGCTGATGATGGGCTAATTAATGCCCGATACGTCCATGTACGCATAGTGTTTATTAAAAAATTGGAACAGTAAGACCTACAATTCATTCGACGATAAATCCCAAGGAGGTTCCCAAAGAATATTCCAAGTAAATAGTCAGAGGAAATGAAACCGATTCCATTTCATCTGACAACCGGATCCATGATTTCCTTGTAGCTATCACACTGGAGTAAGTCAGCGATATGAACCGAAGTCTTGGATAATTGATGACAAATCTGAGATACTACTTCTAGTGTGGTACGGCCTTTAGAAAACAGAGCTATTATAAACTTTGGCTCGTATATATTTCTGTTTCGAGAATATAACAATCCAAAAAGCGCATTCGCTACAACCTTTATCATCTTTAACGAGAATTACTTTCTTGATGATATTTTTGTGTATTTCGGAAAATATTAAAATCCTTGGCTGTAAACAAGGGGGAGAAAATGAAATGAACGTGTAATAAAGTGCAACATTTTAAGAGAAAATCAGAGTTTTTAGAAAGTTCCCTTATGAGAATGAAGACAAGCGTAAAAGTCTTACTCAGGATTAAAATTTTCTTCAGATGGGAGATAAAAAGTTTGCGGGTTGGTCTTTATGAATGCTCGGAGAACTTTCAAATATATCGCTACACTGTATCTATCGGAAAAGTGAATTAAAGATACCAGCCTGGCTGTTTTGTTAGCGAACTGATTTTACACTTTGCAAACACCATTCCGATATCGGGAAATTTATCACTTGTTTATAACTTCATATTTTCCAAATTATTCCCAGTGCTATCGAAAAATAATAAACTAGATATGACATTTACTTTTATTTGCAATTTACCAGATAGATAAACCATAGTAATTTTATTATCTACAAATAACTGCCATAAACTTTAATGTTCGATCAAATAAATTTTTACCACTCAGCAGAGAAATGATAAAATCTACAGCGCACTCTCTACTTCAGTCACCAGTCCCCCTGAAGTAGATAGTACGACGCCAAACCAATAATATTTATATTTTCAACAAACAATACCTACAAATTTCTTTTGACAAACTATTATCATCCGTCATTAGGCTCACAGTTTTTTACTTCCTTGTACGAAGTAAAGGAAGTATTGTAATCGCGAAAAATTTCGGTTTTCAGATTTCAACGGAAATATCCATTTTGACCATCCCTGAATCCATTCTGACTAATTTCGTCGTGACGTCTGTACGTACGTACGTACGTACGTATCTCGCATAACTCAAAAACGGTAAAGGTGCATTCACAAATGAAAATTGGGTTTATTGTTTTTGTTTAGGTTTAAGTAAGTCATTCATAAATGTAAGTTTATATCACCCGAAAATTAGTTTTGATATGTACAAACATCTGTGTAAATACTTCAAAAACAAGATTAAAATATCGGTAGAGCAGTACTTAACAAGACACCTGTACGCCGTGAAACTATCATTCGCTTGGCATTATCGGTTATATTTCAGCAATTAAGCTATGACAGTATCCATGTTATTCTCGCATTTATTTAAAAATCCGAATCCACCAAATGAATACTAAATAAAGATAGGTGTATATATCTATATCATTTCAGACTCGTTCTCATTGGTGAAGTTTGTGACGTCAAACTAAATCATAAACCTAAAGTTTGAACCTTGCAATGTTGAGCTTTATGATTTGGATTTAGAGACCCTAAATTCTGAAGTGTGAATTACATAATATGTGGCCAAAGTCTTTAAAGCTGAAGTATAAACCATAAAACTAAACCTAATCTAGTTGTGCTCCTCCCTTTTTGGTCATTACATAATTTCCAGAAATGGTACTTTATTTAAGGCCTATAATAGATTTTAATGAAAAACTATTTTAAAATATAATCCAAAACTTTTCAAATTTGGTATATAAGAGTTTTATGTCAATTGGAATAACATAGTAGATTTTGGTTAAAACAGGCTAACCGGAAATGATATATTACCTGAAGTTGTTAACAGTTTTTTCTTTTTGATTTTAGAAATAAATGCTTCAAATAAGAATTTTAGAGAATTAAATTCTGCGTCTAGCACATCAAGAATTATTAAATTAACTCTTTGTATAAGCGAGATATGTAAATATAAAACTTATATATTTTTTGGTTTTTGTAATGAAGCTTGCTATGGATTAGGACAAAAAATAACAAAAAAATGAAAAATAGATGTTAATGTCAAATTACGTCAAATACTTGCAATTTTATACAGTGTTTAATAAAATTCCTAACTCGGAGTAGGCTATGAACAGAGAAACGTATGTCTAATCATTATTTTATTCAAAAGGATACAGCATATTGACATTCGCCGTTTTCTAATTTGTTTCCATTTCTAAAATAAGGTTCAAGAGAAAAGCTTCGATTCCTTTAGCTAACATTTTTGACAATATATCTCATGTCAAATTGACATACGTTTCTTTGGTCATAGTCTACTCCGAGTTAGGATGTTTTTTGAACACACTGTACTTGGATGTATACTTCATATTGGTCTTGCGTACAAGGAAGTTGTGTGGTGTCCACATCAGATTTTTTTAAGTTTTAAGTAGGCAAAAGAATTTTATAGAAATTTCGAGCGCATGCTTACGTTTTCAATGTTTGGTTTTATCATCATCCATTTCAAATCATCTTTTAAGAACAACAAGTTGCTATAACTAGCTTTGCAATTTCTGCAAATTGTATATGTAATTTACAATTCTGCAATACAGTTATCATAACAATATCTTTGACATCGTTGTGTTCAGTTTTAGGAAATTATTGACGTGACGACGTTCCGAATAGCGTGGAATACTCGAACATACACAAAGCTAAATAGATACAACAAGTAGATAATGCAACATATGTTCCAACAGCTTGTATAAATTCTATAATGTATCATTATGCCTCGAGCGCCACGTACGGAGATATAGAATTGAATGTTGAGATTAACTTGGGTAAATATGTGGATTGCTTTTTGTTGTTCTAATAATATAAGTTGTTTGTTGAAGGATGTTTAATCAAAATTGTAATTCAGGGTGCTTAACTTGCTAAACTAAGCTTCAAAATTGTTAGGTTAGCGAAATTATACTTAACTTTTATGTTAATTATGGTTTTCTTTGAATTTAACTAAAGATATAAACTTAGTTTTGAAACTGAATTAATAAAAGTACTCGAGATATTATTTTCACATCTTGAACTTACAACTTGGGAAGTTTTAAAAATAATGGTATCCGTCAATGTCCAAAAACTGCGTCAAGCGACTTCTGAAATTTCGTAAAACACTTTCGTGAATTTATAGGGGTATACGGCGAATTTCTGTACGGATTGTCTCCTTTAAGATTTGGAAATCTTTGGACAATTTCTGTTGTAGACAATGTTAAATTATTAAAAAATACTAGTTGGACTTGCATTGTTTTTAATATATATATATATATATATATATATATATATATATATATATATATATATATATAAAACAACGTTTCGACTGCTATAGTCGTCATCAGGTTACAAAATAATAATAATAATAATAATAATAATAATAATATTAATAATAATAATAATAATAATAATATAAGTATAAAACATAAAAAATATAAATTATAGCTGTATTCTTTTTGAACCAATTGTATCTCAGCTCAGTACATAACTGAGTTGAACTAAAGTGAGTTGTGATTTTGCAAAAAGAACAGGTTTTATTCCATTTTATCATTTCCTTCTTTGCCGATAGCATTTACTGTAACAGCTGTCAAATTTATTGACATTTTTCTGATCTATGATACTATTTAAACGAAAAATGGATAATGTTGAAAATATATTACTTGTAAGTATATCTGTATATGTGAATTTTGTTGAATTATATGATCTTAAAATGCAAACTGAGTGTTTCAAATCATTTTGAGTTTTGTAAACTGGTAGTGTAGCATCGGAAAGGGGGGAAGTGAGTTTACTGAGAACAACTCAAATCAGTTGTCTCAGAAAAAACAACGATTTCCTGAGTTCATCTGAAGTGATCTGAGATGAGCTGAGATTTTGTCCAAAAAGATTACAGCTTATATATAATACAGGCTTTCATGAAACTATTCAATCAAATTTTGACGTCTTCTATTTGACATAATAATGTTTCCTAAAGGTTATTGATTTCAACGCTAGATTTAGTAACATTGTTTGCATTTGAAAATATAAAAAAACTGCTTCTTTAAATTTTCTTCTCTTGTGGAAAGAAGCAAAAATACTCCACAAGGAAGAACAATGGAGGAGAAGAAAATTTAAAGA
>OY720464.1:38681539-38684039 GCA_963082715.1 Harpalus rubripes
AAAGCAAGAGACGCTGCATTTGCAACAAATTTCCCAGGGTCATGGTCAACTGCATGTCGGAGGTTAAAAAATTCTGAATTGAAAAACTCAGCAAGTGCTAGAAAAGCTATTCTTATGGAACAAGAAAAACAAGCGAGAATTCTGTTAAGTTTAAATTATATTTACTGGCTTCTAAATTTTTGGAATAATGTAATTTTTTCTGATGAAAAAGTATTTAAGTCCTGCCTGTCGTTTACGAGTATATCGTCCAAGGAATTCTCGATATCATGAAATTTTTTTCTAGAATATATTTGTAATTTAGTAGTAAATTAAGCACAATGCAGAACTTGCTCCACGATATATAAAATAGTGATATGACAGTGACAACTCCAATGACAGTTAATATATAACCTATTTTAAAAAAATTCGTATTTACATAGCTAAAAAAAGTAAAAACTCGGTTACTTGATTTTTAAGGTGTACGCGATTTTTTTGTAAGCCAGTGTACATAAAACATGACCGTTGATGATGATAATGGTGCTGATGATAATAATATTAAATGCTTCAATTCGTAATTGTATTTATCCACAACTGTCAAATAATATACCCATAATTCTACCGATTTTTATCAATTAATGACCTTCGTTACTGTTACTAATTGAATAATATTGACAGTTCAATGGAATAATATTATTCAATCGTTACGCCAAATTCAAATCCTACCTTTCAAAGAGTACACACAAAATTACTTTTAATAAGTAATTCTTTCCACATAAAAAGCCAAAATTACACTAGTTTTGTCATTTTTCATACTTTTATTTTCTTCTTAAGCTTGAATTGTAGCTGAATAGTCGGTTTTAAGATTTTATATTAAATGTCAAATCACCATAATTTTGTTACAACTACACCGATGACTAGATTTGTCTATGTAAACAAAAACATTTTTGCATTTGTCAGTGAGAAAATTCTACTTATTTTTCAAAACCAATATGTCACTGATATGTTATTATTTGACAATTCTGGATAAAGTATAGTATTCTATTCGCATGTAATGGTTATTACTCATTCGAATGATTTACATCACTCGCGTTCGCTCGTGATGCAAACTTCATTCTCATGAGTAATACCATACATTACATGCTCATTGAATAATATACTATTATAAGATAGATATGTCATAAGTAAATCACTGAAAGCTGGCGTCATATTTTGATCATTTGAGCTTTCTCGTACTTGAGCAATTCTCAGTTATTTCACGTATAATTTGAGTGATTGTTGTTATCGTGCGGCATTAACAGAATTACTGTGATTATGTCCCTGTCTATTATTTGATTCGTCGTGCACCATGTTCATGCCAATTTCCATCGATTTGTCGCTCTAATTCTGCTTGACACTTTGATGTTATGTCATGAGAAAACCAAACTTGTGTGATATCCACGGAAAATTACCAAGTAATAATGACTTTTTGTCATAATTAGAGAGATAAATTAAAGAAACGATTATTTATAACTATTTACATAAGTTAAACACAGCTAAAATTGAGAACCTCTTAAATGGATATTGCAGGGGAATTGATGATGATAAGGAAATGATAATAATGCTACTTGTAGTTGGAAAGTAATCAAATAACGTTCACACATTTCCTTTGACAATTACTGTTGCATAATTGGATAAATTCCTAGCATAACGTCTTAAGCAGTTGATAAGTAACATCTCATTGTCGCAAATTCCAAGTTAAGATATTCTTGAAGGAAAATATCAATGCTGTTCTCCGTACGAATTTCAATCTTTCCAGTGTTCTTTTCTTCGTATTGTAACTCAAAACACATAAAACTTATTCGCAGAGCTAGAATGGAAACAGAATGTATTACTGCACCGTTTTTGTGCTATGCACTTCCAACATGCATCGCGAATTACGGTTTGTTTTCTAATAGTTTTAAAGAAAATATCAGAGGTTGTACAAGAAATACAGTCTTTATAAAATACGATCTTTGGATGCTCTTTCTACCAAAGTACATGCATAGGTATTTGCGATACTGACGAAGGTAATGTGTCAACAAAGAAAAAATCGTTTTCCCAACATCAAACTGCCATGAGCCAGGGGAAAAAGATAATGTTACAAATTTTGTTTTTTCATTACGCGAATTTTAAAGTTTGAATCCCAATCTAATGTTTTTGGAATGACAAAGTGTATTAATCTTATTTCGAAACTCAGATTGGTCATTTCTTAAAGTTATTATACCCACAGATGTGTCAAGTTTCATCTTATGTGGGACCTAACAGAATTTCTCCGTTATTTTTGCCGGTTTACGGTTTTCGATTCAGCTCCGGTTCAAAATCCTGGTTTAATGAAAGGTCTCGTGGAATGGACTATAGATGGAAATTATGAAAGTCCATGTACTCCCATATTTTTGAAATTCAATGACAAAATATTTTCGAATTGGTTCTGAAACGTTGGTTAATAGAACATTTCAAATGTTCACAGGAAAAATCTTCACCAGTTTCATGACTTTGCAGTCGG